>JALCCG010000328.1:0-22630 GCA_023212695.1 Sporisorium sorghi | reverse complement strand
AAAAAAAAAAAAAAAAAAAAAAAAAAAAAAAAAAAAAAAAAAAAAAAAAAAAAAAAAAAAAAAAAAAAAAAAAGACGCCGAGGCAATTGATCGATCTAACAAATTCCAATTTTCGCCATGTCCCGGTTCCGAAGCAGCGCGCACTTTTTCGTTCGACCTTCTCATCATCATCATCACTATCACCACCATCCTGCTCCTCCTCACACCTGCGCGCCTGGATTCTATCGAAGAAGGAGGACGTTCAGGCACACACACAAAAGCAAACCGAATCTGTCGAGACAGGAACGAAGACAACATGTTCAAGCCAACACAGGTCGCCTGCTCCAAGGCGAGCCGATTGCCGCTCAACTCGAAGAAAGCCAACCGCGACTTCTACAAGGGCACACGCACAGGCAACATCATGCGTCGCAAACGCATTGCCACCGCTGATCCACGCGGCAACCAGCTCTACGATACCAACGGCAGAGAACGATACTGGCACCTCAAGACCAAGCGCATCGACGAAGCGAGGGTGCCCAACTACGTCGTCCCTCCCGGATTGGCTGAAACAAAAGTGAGTTTTCCTTCCTTGCCCCTCAGCACTCTAGACGATGAAGAGTGCTCTTGGGTGCATTGCTTTCACCACGTGACCAGATGATGTGCTGACGTGTTCATTTTGTGCCAATGACAGCTGCGACCGTACGTATTCACAGGGGCAAGCTCCGACGGCGGTGTGTCGAGAAAGGGCAAGTTCGGCCTGCCAGAGTATCCCAGGATGGACGCAAACGGCTTCGATGGCACCTACTACCGATCCGTCATCGGAGACATGCTGCAGAAGCGAAGGATCAAGGAGCAGCAGGACGAGGACAGACGGACGGCTCAGGCTTCGTCTCGTAGCTAGATATGCCCACCGTTCGACGTAACAGCAGCAGCAGCCACGATCTTTTGCAGCGATGCATTCGCAGGGCCTTGACATCTCGAGCAGATCGCTCCCACTCTATTCCATGACTGCACTCCACCCCGCTCCAGCCATCTTGTATTTGTATCTTGCCAACAAAAGCATTTCCGACTCCATCTCTCTGACCGGCATTACCGTTCCCTTCTGTGCTGAGAGAAAAATCATGCAACCGTCTGTCAAGACTCAATGACCACTGAGAGCAAGCAGGAAAGCACTTCTCTCAGCACGAGAACGGTCAACGAGCGCCAAAAAAAAAAAAAAAGAAAAGAAAGAAAAAAAAAAAAAAGAATGATGACAAGAGTGGGATTCGAACCCACGCCCGAAGATAGCAGATTTTTCCGAGTGTTCAGAATATCTTTTGTTTCCTTAATGCTACGCCTTAGACCACTCGGCCATCTTGCCTTGGATAATTTGGTGGGACAAATATTGCATTATGACCGCTCACAAACAATGTCCGTTGATCCACCCATCTTCGAGCATGCAAGTCAAGACGATCAGCAGACAGAGCAAGGGTATGAATTGCAACAGACACCGGAAAGTGCGTATAGAGCGGTATATGACAGCAAGAACAGACCATTGACGACTCAGTCTACGACGCTGCGACGGACACGGCTTCCATCGAGGGAGTCAACGTCGACGCAGCCGAGGAAGCACTGGACTGAAGCCGCTCAGCCCTACGTTCCGCCTGGATGGCCCTATCGATGGTCGACTCGAGCTCGGCCCTGCGCATGGCGTTCTTGCGCTCAAAGCCCTGAATCAGCAGACGGACACTCTCGATCGAGGCGAGCAGCACGTTGGGGTCCACGCCGTCGGGCAGCGCACTCTTCGTGCCTGCAGTCGTTCCCACCGCTTGTTGCATGGCCGTCGCATTCGGCTGTTCATCTTGGTCTTGGCCAAGTGCAGCTGCGACCTGATCGATGGACGTATCAGCGTCACCAACATCGTTACGAGGAGCGGCGGAAAACGACGAAACAAACAGCTTGCTCGGGCTGGACGACGGTGTTTGCAGTCTGGCGATGGTGGGGATGAGCACGTCGTCGTTGTTGCTCCCGCCAAATGCTTTGCTCGGGCTCGAAGCGGGGGGTGAAAAAGGGTTCGCACCGGCATCGCTGCCCAGCACAGGCGTGAACTTGGCGCGGTTGGCGGCACGCGGACTGCCCGCATTGGCGGCACCCAGCACGCGAGCTACCGCACTGAGGCTCTCCTTTTCCGGGCTGGCCACCGCAAGAGACTCCTTCGCCGTCGACGTTGTGACGGTACCAGACGAGGCAGAGACGACAGCCTCCCAGTCATCCGGCCCGTACTGTCGCGCGAGAAAGTCAGACATGATCTTGACTTTGCGTCGCAGCGCTTCCACCTCGAGCGTCTTGTCCTCGTTGTCGCGCTGCAGACCTTTGAGGATCATCTCCTGTGAGAGGAACTCGCGCTCCAGCTTGACCGCAGCTGCTCGAGTGAGGCCCTTGTCTTCCGTATTTCCAGCAGCGTTCTTACCCTTGGACGATCTGTTTCGCTCCTTTTCGACTTGCAAGTCGCGCTGAAGCTGCGAGACGGTCTTTTCGAGCTCGAGGATGCGCTGGTTCCTGAGCTGAAGCGTATCCATCAGCTCGTCCACCTGCGCCCATGCAGCCTCTTCGCCGTTCTCGTCGCCTTCGAATTCGTTTTCATCTTGGTCATAGTTGATTGCACCGTGTTGCTCGTTCGAGGTGTGATTGTAGCTGTTGGCCTGTGCTCGGTCTGCGTGGGACTCGCTGCGGTCGTAGTCGGTGTGCTCATAGTCCTCGTCCGCCTCGTCGTGCTTCTCGAGCGCCGAGTTGCCAAGCAGAGGAGACGCATTGTCCGGGTTGAGCGATGTGCGTCGAGACGATGAGCGTGCCGTCGAGGTGGAAGAGGAAGCGGAAGAGGATGCTGCCAGGTGGGACGAAGGGTCCATCGAGGGCAGGATGGAGCTTCTCCTGTGGATGCGCTTGAGCAGCTGCCTGCGCGGTGTCTCTGGAGGAAGGCGTGATGCGTCCATTGTGTTGTTTGTATGGTCGATGTGAGGATGATGAGAGTCTGATCGATGGATGTGATGAATACCAAAAAGTGTTGTTCTGCTTTGGGTCGCACGAAAGTAACACAAAAACACAAGAGGGGGTATCAAAAACAATTTTGGGGAAATTCACGGGACGGGTTTCCTGTGAATTTTGAAGCCCCCCCGAAATTGGAACCTGGAATTTGAATTAAAGGTCTAACATTTTCAGCTAATTGAAATGCGAAAATCCAAAACCCTGAGGACGGGGATCCTTTTCCCCGTCAGGTTTGTCAATTTGGCAGGGCTTACGTAATCAAAATTTTCCCCATCCCCAATTTCCCCCTGCCGGGGGAAATTGGGGATGGGGAAATTTCGATACCCCCTACAGCTCAGCCGCTGCTGCTGCTGCACGCTTTGCCCGATCTGTCACTTTAAGCCACGACGCGCGCGACACGGCGAAAGCTCAGCGCGAAAACAAGGCAGTGGAAAGGCACAATTTGGCGTCACGTGGTTCGCTGCTTCGGATTCGTTCAGGGTCTTTTCTTCGTACGTTCTCACGCTTCTCTCCTCCAACCATCACCCTCCTCACTGTCCTTTCCCGTAGCAGCAGCAACGCTCATGTCATGGACATAGACAGCTTGCTGCACGAGCAGCCTGTGCTATCCTCGCACCACGATGGCAACAACCCCAACGGCGGCCTCGATGCTGCTGCCACACCAAGCAACAAGAGAAAGTTTCAAGACTTGATACACACAGACGCCGCATCATCGCCGCCGCGCGCAGATTCATCCTTGCCGCCGTCTTCGCCTGGCCATCACGACCGCTCAGCATCGTCCACGCCAGCACCGCAGTCCACCTCCGAAGCTCAAAAGGTCTACATTGCCCGCACTGCACCGCACCTCCTCGGTCGTGCACCCACCCCCTCCAGCTCCAGAACACCCTCCGTGCCTCCATCGGGCAGGTCCAGCCCCACTTCCGACGATGGCCGCTCTACTCCCGACGGTACCTCGTCCACACCTACGCCTTCGAATCAGTCGCATCACACCTTGCCTGAAGGCTATCGCGGCCCAGCACTTCGAAAGAACGATGCCGAAGACTTTGCTCCTCCACCGCATCTGACGCCCGCAGTAGGCTCGGCCACCCTGCACAATACGGTCAACTTTGCCCTTAACCGCAACGGCTGGCGCTACACCGCTGCAGGCCCTGCCAGCCAGCATCTGCGACAGACTGTCTTCAAAACGCTCGAGACTCGGCCGGCTACCGTGCACTGGTGCTGGTCCGACCGCTCCCCCTTCACCAAAATCTCTGAAACGGCCGATATCATCTCGACGGACAAGGGCTTTCGCAGCGCACGCACCAATATTGGCGTTCGTGAGGGCGAGTGGTATACGGAGATCGAGATCCTGCCTCCTGAGCACCTGGCTGCAGGTGTGGGCGCACAAGGTCCGCTCCCTGCGCCCATGAAGGACGGCGCACACATCCGCTTGGGCTGGGGCAGGAGGGAGGCGCCGCTCAATGCACCCGTTGGCTTCGATGGGTATTCGTACGGTCTAAGGGATAAAGGCGGCGACAAGGTGACTCTCTCGAGACCGCTGCCGTACGGCAAGCCTTTCAAGGCCGGCGACGTCGTCGGGATGTACATCAAGCTTCCGCCGCTCAGGGAGCCAGAGGACGAGAACGATCCTGCCAACATCAAGCGCGAACGTATTGCCATCCGCTACAAGGGCCAGCTCTACTTTGAGAGCCTCGAGTATCCACACACGAGAGAGATGGATCAGCTCATGGAGAGGAGTCGCAAGGGCAACTGCATCGAGGACGCGCTCAAGGGTATTCAGGGCACTGGTGTGTTTGAGCCGCAGACCACCGCTGCGTCTTCAGCGGTCGCGGGTGATGGCGTCAATGGCACCAGCGGTGCTGTCAACAGCAGCAATGGTGGCGGTGCTGCCTCATCTGCCGCGACCAGTGGAGGCGGAGGTGGCGGCTCAGCCAAAGTCAAGAACCGCAAGAATCCAGGCGCAAAGGACAAACCCTCCGGCCCGACGATACCATCCCTCCGACCCGTGCCCACGCTGCCAGGCTCCAAGATCGGCTTCTTCGTCAACGGCGAACCGCAGGGCATTGCCTTTCGCGACCTCTTCGACTTCCGCCCCCTGCGCGTCAAAGGTTTCCCCGGCCTCAAGCCCGCCCCTTGCAAAACGTCTGCAACATCGCGCTCAAGCAAGCAAGACCCAGCCAAACGAGGCGAGCCCTCCGAACCCGTGATCAACGTCAAGCCGCGCGAAAACGTCTTCGACGACGGCGCACTCGGCTACTTTCCCTTTGTGTCGAGCTACGGCGGGGCGCGTGCAAGGCTGATCACGGGCGACGGCGGGTTCAGGTTCCCCCCGCCGCGCGATATCGAGGCGGCGCTCGAGGCTGTCTCCTCTTCCTCCAGCGCGGAGGTGAAAGACGAAGCGTCGGCGGCAGGGAACACGCAAAAGTGGAAACCGCTGTGCGCGCGCTTCGCACAGCACCTCGCCGAGATGTGGTCGTACGATCTCCAAGACGAAGCCAGAGCACAAGCGATCGCGGATAAGCAGGCCGAGGAGAAGGCGCGGCGCAACAATGCCGCCAAGGAACGCTACGCGGCGGCGAAGAAGAAGCATGCCACTGCGCTGGCGCGTAATGCTACCGCGAGTCCGGCGCCTGTGTCTGCGGAAGGGGATGATGCGGAATGTACGGTGGTTGGGCGGGAGGAGGGGGAGGATGAGATGGAGGTTGATCAGGTGGGAGGTAAGGTGGAAGGAGGTCTGTGGGATGCTGGTGATGTGGCGAGGTTGTCGGTGGAGGTGGTGACGCCCGAGCCTCCGGTGCAGCAGGAAGAGGTGCAACAGCACTGGCCGTCGTCGTCGGTGCCAGGATCGCCAGAGGACCAGATCCGAATGGTGCAGCCGTCAGCGACGGAAGATGAGCGCGGAGATGTCGACATGCACGATGTAAGCTCAACTCACGGATGAGTCGTGTTAACTTGATTGAATCAGAGACATTTGCACGCAGAGCACACACGATTGGACATGATGTGGAATAGGATTCGAAGAGACGGTACAAGGATGTGCCCGAAGGCAGCTTGTCAAGTGGATGGAGGGTGGTGTCACGTGTGTTCGGAACGACGTGATGTGGGTGGGAGGAAGCGGTGCACAAAAAGCGATGGTGCTTTCCTGGAACGAGTGTGGCCCGCCTGTGCTTGGACGGCGGGAGCGACTGGGGGTGTCAAAAAAAAAAAAAAAAAAAAAACCCCCCTAGACGAGATCGCGGCTTGTTGTGACATCAGTCCTGATACGCAATGGGAACGCTACGAGGTACCGATATGGACCCCCGAACCGTCGGACAGCGCCAAAGCGCGAGCCAGCCACGCTGCTTGCCGCATAAAAATGGCGACCAAAGAGAGGGCTCAAGCGGCGCCCCGCTCTCGCGTCGCCATCGTCACCCTCCAATCCACGGCAACTTCCCCCCTTCTTCCTCGGCCTACACCGAGGCTCATATATATATATATATATATATATATATATATAAAGCATTCAACAAAATCTGCCCTTTCGCACTCGCATCAAGTAAAGCTGAATGCGTTGTTGAAGAACGACTTGTGCTGGTGTTTGCGCACTTTCCGGAACGATTCTCCCGACGTGCTGGGCGAGGTGGAGGTGGTGGCGTACGTCTCGAATGATTCCCTGCCTGTGTTTGGGCGAGCGGATAGTGGTGAGAGAGGGAGGGGAGGAAATGGTCAGACATGACTTCTCACTTTTTGACATTGCGGTGTTGGGGTTCTGCGGTGGCTCAAGGGTTCGAGGAGGATGCACTGTACCTTGAGCCTCGAACGCTGTTGCCCATGCACGTGGAGCAGCGGTGGCGGCAGAAGGCACAGGCGCTGCACGCCAGCGCGCTCATCTAGACGCACGGGGGAGCTGAAACATACCCTTGACAGTATCCAGACGCTCACTGACCACCGACGCCCGCGGGAGCCCGGAAAACGGCTGGCTGGGGACCATCTTCACCTCCCGCTGCTTGCGCTCAGGACGCTCCGTGGGCGCGGGCGGCTCGATGAACATGTGTCCGCCGAGCGAGGGCATGCCGCCGAGCCCGCCCACACCGGTGAATTCGGGCTTGTGCTCGCGCTTAGCGGGCTTGCTGGGCTTGCTGGGGCTGACGAGCGTCGTCTCGGACGCAGTGGCGTTCAAGGTGGGAGATTTGGGCTTGCGGAAGAACGTGAGCATTGCGGTTAGGTTGCTTGTGCGGGAAGTGGTGACGGTGGGCATGCGAGGGAAGCTGGCGGTGGTGGTGCGGGGCGAGGTGGTGGTTGTGGTAGTCACGGTGGAAGATTGTGTGAGCTTGGAGTGATGTGTTTGTGTTGGTGAAAAGGGAGGAGGGGGGAGTAGGATGGTTCAACGGATGGGTTGCTTATGTACCTTCTCCTCTGGTAGGGGCCGGACTCAGCATTTGGGTGCGTAGGAGGTCCAACCCGCATGCTGTCGAGCGCGATGACTGGGATAGCACAGACCAGCGTCGATGCTCAGCACAGCATTCCACCGGAAAGCGTGGCATCATTCATACACACAGTCACAAGAAGTCGTGTCTAGATGAGTGGGACGGGGGAGGCTGAGTCTGCCAGCGAGCACTTGATCCGGCGGCGGTCTTTCGCTCCACTCGCACAGCGACACATGCGCATACACCATACTCCCGTTGGAGTCACATCCTGAGTCTCTTGCAATTGCGCAGCATCAACGTCAAGCTTGGCCCACGAGTCACACACCCAGTCTCCGCTTTCGCATATCAAGAAAACGACGCAGGCACGCAGCTGTCAAAATCCGCCTCCTGCTGCTGAGCGCCGAAAACGCGTGCCGAATGACCGCGGAGGTGGTCAACCCTGAGCCTCCAACTTAGCCGAGGCTTGCGAAGGGTTTAGTGGGCCCTTCGGTGTTGCGCAACGACGTTCAACCAACGGAAAGCACGGCTGCTCAGCACCATTACGGATTCGCACCCCCGCCCCGGCTGCGGTTGCTGGAGTGGCACAGCCCCCCTTCGTTAGCCCCTGCTGTTGAGGTGTGCGTGCGGGATCCGTTGGAACGTAGCCGACCTCAGCTCGCCTGCTCGAGCACGCGCGGTAGCAACACCATCATTGTCCCAGAGCTCTCTCTTCGCAGTGAGGCCACCAGGCACAGGTTCATGGAGCCACGCTCAGACTTGAACTGCTCAGAAAGGGCAACGCAGTCGATGACTCCGTTCCGACTGAGCCACAGTGAGAGCAATGCCAAGACCGTTTGTGGCCGTGTGCGGGGAGCGGGCTTGTAAAATTTCGATCCACGGATCACCCCAGCTGCTCAGTTTACCGCACAGGCTGTGGTGATCAGAGCGGAGTACAGTAGAGGCTACGTCTTCAGGAACGGAAGCGGGCACGTGGCTTTGCACAGGGTCCTTTGCTCTGTCCACATGATCGTATGCGACTGAGCTTCCTGTGATCTCCAGCCGTTCCCGCGGAAACGCAGCACGCGGGGCTGGGTTCGGCTACAGTGACATGCTCGCCTCCCCGCCCTCGCTCCTCGCACCGCCCCCCTCTGCCTTATCTCACCTCCTCATCAAGGCGACCAGGGAAGGAGTACACAGCCCTGGTGTCTCGCAACGCAGAACTGGCAAGGCTTCCAGCGGCAGACGTGAAACGCGGGCACGGCTCGATGACGCCAGCGTCGATGCATTGCCGCGGTACGGAGCGGACATAGGCTACTGTAAACACAAAGTGCGAGCGCTTCTTCAGTCGCCGATGTCGCATGAGCATGGCACAGCGATGGCACGAGGGACAGATCCAAACAGACACTGCGAAAAGGAGTCATGCCGCGATGCGAGGCTACATCGAACAGCGCCGGTGATGACTCGAGAAGCATGAAAAACAAGACACGGGGCGCAGTATCGGCACGTTGCAAGCCCACGAGAAGGGTTCCGTTGGATCGCCCCTCCCCCACTTTGATCCACGGTTGCACCATCACTTCTAGTCCGGAAAAGCACGAGATGCCGCCTGCTTAGCACCGATTCACCGGGTCGCCGCTTGCGACATGCCATGCGACGGGCCCGAAACTTCAGACTGAACACTTTGCTGTCGATGTCGTGAGCAGGACGGGGATCAGATGTGGGCCGGGCCACGCGAGAAGGTCGCACCAAGTGCAAGCTGGGAGTGAAAGATTATTTATGCAACATTCGCTCGCCCGACCATCAGAACCCGGACATAGCTCAGTTGGAAGTAGCGATGGTTTGTAATTGGAAACCCTAATCCGGCATTAACGGAAAAGCACCATAGGTCGCCGGTTCGATTCCGGCTGTCCGGACACTTTTTTTTTTTTTTTTTTTTCTTCCCTCATCACTCCCTCACGAAGCTGTCAGGCAGCTGACACGTCCTATTGAGATGCTAGATGAGGGTTAAGATGCAATGCTGGACGAGATACAAGTACAAAAGTTCTGACGGTGTTCTATGCCTTGCCGTTGGCAGTAGCGCTTTTGGCCTTCTTCGCCTCCCTCTTCTCAGCCTTCAACCTAGCCTGCTGCTTCTGCTGATTCCTCTGCTGCCTTTCCCCAAACTGGCCATCGTGCAACGCCATCGTCGCGACCCGCTTAGCCGTCGCCACCGCATTCAACTTCTCCAAAATCCCATCCTCATCCTCCAGCCCTTCGAGCTGCGTCAACTTCGTGCCGATCTTTTCTTCAATCGCATGAATAACATCGATGTCCCTTTCCGTGATAAACGACACGGCGAAACCGCGCTTGCCGTTTCGGGCGGTACGGCCTACGCGGTGTACGTAGTCCTGCCAAGCCGAGGGCAGGTCCCAGTTGACTACGAGCTCGACGTCGGGGATATCTAGACCACGGGATCCGACGTCGGTGGCGATGAGGACGGGGACACGCTGTGCGCGGAAGGTTTGGAGGTTGGCGCTGCGCTCCGCCTGACGCAAGTGCGAGTGGAGCGAGACGTTGGCGATGCCCAGCTGGCTCAGCATCCCGGACAGCGTGGCGGCGGTTTTGCAGCGCGCCGTGAAGATGATCGTGGCGGGCAGGAAGAGCGCCGCGTCGTCGTCGTCGTCGGTTTCCGAGTCCGAGCCGTGGGTGCGTGGCCGCTTGCCCTTCTTGCGTTCGTTTTCGGCTCTGCGCTCGCGTTCCGCTCGCCGTTTGGCTTTGAGCTTGCGCACGCGCTCCGAGCTGGGCTGGATGGGCGGATGACGCATAATGTGGTAGAGGTACGGCTCGCGGATGTGCGACGGAACGAATACGTACCTCTGCTCGAGGGTTTCTGGCGTTTTTGTGGACATTTCGATCTTGCATACTAGCGGCGCCGGCTTGCCCTCGGGCCGCTTGGCGTTGGCGAACTCGACTACCTGCTCGGTCAGCGTCGCGGTGAACAGCAGCGTCTGCAGCGTCTTGGCGCTCGGCAGCACCGAATACAGAAAATCGAGCTCCGGCTTGAAGGTATCGGTCAACAGCCTATCCGCCTCGTCGAGCACGAGGAACTTGCACCTCCTCAACCCCCACTCTTGACCGCCTCCACTGCGCAAATGGTCCACGAGCCGGCCAGGGGTGGCAACGATGACATGCGGACGCAGGTTGGCAAGTTCGGACGCCTGCTTCATCATATCCATGCCGCCGAGGACGAGTGCACAGCGCAAACCCATGCGCGCACCCTCGCCGACGGCGACGAACTGCTCGTGCAGCTGCACACCGAGCTCGCGTGTGGGTGTGAGGACAACGGCAAAGCCACCGACCATGTCCTTGATGAGCTTGTTGAGGATGGGCAGCGCAAAGCAGAGCGTCTTGCCCGAACCTGTTTGTGCGCCACCGACGAGATCGCGGCCTTGGAGGACTGAGGGGATGGTGAGGCTCTGGATGGGTGTTGGTACTTTTATTTGGAGTGAGGCGAGGCTGCGAATGAGCATGGGAGAGATGCCGATCGACGAGAAAGATGTGTGCTTTGGTGGGTCGGATGCGCTCTTTGCTATTTCCTGGATGTGGTTGGAGGAGGATGTGGATGCTGAGGACTGTGCGTCCGTGTTGGACGAGCTGGTGGCGACCGGTGGCATGTGGGGCTACTATGTGAGTGGGAAGCGATGTTTCGATGCGTCTGCGATGGTGTGGTGCGAGCGTGAATGGGTTGAGCTGATTAGGTCGCAGGTGGTTGTAGGTCGAGCGGTCGTTGGTGGTGAGAAGCAAGAAGGACAGAAAAGGGTTCGAGAAAACTCAAAATTTGGCGCTGCAGCTGCGAAAAAATCTCTCAAACAGGAATTCGGAATTCGGAATTCGGACTCATGCTCCTCCCACTCAGGAACAATGCGAAGCTTTGCAGCACCTCTTTGCTTGCAAGCCAACGACGATCCAAGAACCCTCAACCTTCCATCCCTTCCAAACATGCGGCCATGATCCTCGACCTACTAGTGGCCCTATTCATCGCTGCAGTCGGAGCAGCTCTCCTGGTCTGCCTGGCGCTAGGCCTGCTCTCGCTGTCGCAGTACATCGAGTCGCACGCCTCTCGAGCTCGGCGCATCGGTCTTCGCGCACTCTACCTTGGCGTTACCCTCCAACTCCTCCTCATCTGGATCGACGACGTACCTCTCCTCCCGCTTCTACCGAGCGCCTTGGCTGCGACTCTGCACCATACCGCACTGCGCGACCCAACCTGGCCCTACACCGGCGCCTCCCCTACCAGCCCCTACGCTGCCCTAGCATCGCTGCTCGTCCTGCCCCTCGCCTCGCACATCTGGCTAGTGCGACATCACACACTGACATCGCACGCGTGGCAGCAGCATCGCTACGATACGATCCACAGGCCCAAGCTGCCCGGCGCGAGGCTGGACTGGGACGTGACGAGTGCAGAACCGCCGGGGGCGCGCGAGATGTCGAATGTGCAGGTGTGTGCGGTGCTGGCGGTGTGTGTGTGGCTGATGCCTGTGTATAGGTTGGTGGGGGAGATCGCGGCTGCGGAGTGGGGTGGTGCGGGTGTCGTTGGCCGAGGAGAGGGGAAGGAGAGGTCGGGAAGGAGCAGGTGAGGGTATGGGATCGGGGGGCCGATCTGCGGTTGGCGACGCTGCCGCTGTTGCCGCGCTACCCGATTTTATTTTATTTTTTTGTGGGATATTTTTGGAGCCTTCTTTTTCTTGACTCGAAAAATGCAACGCCTGACATGGCGAAAGCAAGACCGCTGGCTGGCTTCGGACAGCATCGGCCGCGCTCGCAACTAAAGCCCGCATCACAAACCCGCAGTGCATGCGGCGATAGACATGCTGCCTCTGTTCTCTTCTACTATATCGTTCCGCTCGATGTGGTTGGTCCTTCACGGTGTCGACAAACAACGTTGGAGGTTCGAACATTCCTGAGCCAAGTCGCCTGTGTAGAAGCGGCAATGCGATCCAGATTCGGGGTTAAGGCTGCTTTGTTTTGTAGTGAGGTAGTGTATGTGCGGCTTAGAAGTGCGGCGTTCTGTCGTGCCATGCGACAAAGTTCCTGATGTTAGATTGAACCAGCTTAGGTAATTTTGCAGCAGAGCCGGCAAATTTTGGGACCGGCTCGAGCAAACTAACACTGGGACCGACAAAGCCGCCGCAAGCGCGTCCCCTGCACCCACCGACACTGTGTGCCTTTGCCCCGCAAAAAGCTGCTTTGGCCTGCGTGTCAGCACAGCCTTGACCCTCTTCGTTCTTGTTGTTCTCCTCCCACCATACATATATACCTCCCTCTACATCCCACATCTGCTACACACATCACGCCTTGAACCACAGCCACAGTAGAACTCGTCGCTACAATGTCCAACGCCCTCCGCACCGCGCTCCCAGCCCTGCGTCGAGCGGCGGCGGCCACCTCATCTAGCGCACGCACCGCCCAACCCTCCTCGTCCACCACCCGCTCGTACGGCACCACACCCGACACAGCACCCGAGGCGTACAACATGACCAAGTTCAGCCGCTTTGACTGGGAGGACCCAATGTCGCTCTTCACCACCCAGCTCTCCGAAGACGAAAAGGCCATCTCGCAAACGGCGCACGACTTCTGCCAGGAAACCCTGCAGCCCAAAGTGACCGAGATGTACCGCACCGAGTCGTGGGACCCGACGATCCTGCCGAGCTTGGGGTCTCTGGGCCTGCTGGGCGCGACGATCCAGGGGTACGGCTGTGCGGGGGTGAACAGCGTATCGTACGGCCTGATCGCGCGGGAGGTCGAGCGCGTCGATTCGGGGTACCGCTCGATCATGTCTGTGCAGAGTTCGCTCGTCATGGGCCCCATCAACCAGTTCGGCACTTGCGCGCAGAAGGAGCGCTACCTCCCGCGCCTCGCCACCGGCGAGCTCGTCGGGTGCTTCGGCCTAACCGAACCCAACCACGGCAGCGATCCGAGCAGCATGGAGACCACCGCCACCGACACAAACGACGGCGAGATCGTGCTCAACGGCAGCAAGACGTGGATCTCCAACGCGCCCCATGCCGACGTCTTTGTCATCTGGGCCAAGTGCAAGTGGGACAATCGCATCCGCGGCTTCCTCGTCGACAAGCGCACCAGAGGCTTGGCGGCGCCAGCGATCAAGAACAAGCTCCAGCTGCGCGCCTCCGTCACGGGCAGCATCTTTATGGACAATGTCCGAGTCAAACGAGACGATTCCTTGCTCCCGCACGCCCGCCCCGGCCTGGGCGCGCCGTTCGAGTGCCTCAACTCCGCACGCTACGGCATCTCCTGGGGCGCAATGGGCGCGTTGGAAGCGTGCATCGCAGAAGCAAGACAGTACGCCCTCGACCGCTCCCAGTTCGGCAGAGCCATCGCAGGCTTCCAGCTCATCCAGCAGAAACTCGCCGACGCATCCACCGAAGCCGCCCTCGGCCTCCTGTGCAGCCTGCAGCTGGGCAGGATCAAGGACCACGGCGCATGGAGCCCCGAGATGGTCAGCCTCGCCAAGAGGAACAACTGCAACAAGGCTCTGCAGCAGAGCAGGAGCCTGCTGGATATCTTTGGTGGCAATGCGACCAGTGACGAGTACAGCACGGGTAGACACGTGCACAACTTGCAGACGGTCAACACGTACGAGGGCACCTACGGCATTCATACGCTGATCCTGGGCAAGGGCATCACGGGCATTCAGGCGTTTGCCAATTAGGCACGGCCCTGCTCCAGACTCGCTCGGACACACATGCTCATGCTGTAGGGCATCGCGCAATGACATTCTCTGATCGTGCCATGTGTGTACAATTGAGTCAGTCCACCTTGGGATTGCCGCGGTAGTAGTACGCATTGATCGTGGTCAGGATCAGACTGGGGATGTTGCCGATGGTATTGAGCACCGTGAGCCCGAACGTGATGTCTTCCGTGGGGATCTTTTTGCCGCTCTTGATCTTTTTCCACAGCGACGCCGGGGTTCTGGGCGAGGTTGCCTTGCTTTTTTTCTCGTCGTCCTCGTCGTCGTCGTCCTCCTCCTTCGCACGTTGATGTGCAGTGGGATCGTGCACATTGCTGACTCTCGAGGTGTCGAGGGGGCGCGAAGGGCGCGCGACGGCGTACCCTGGTCGTGGGCGTGCTTGGGCGACACCGGGCGGGGTGGAGGAGGACGAGATGCGCGTGCCGCCTTCGATGCGCATCGGCAGCAAAGGGGCGCGTTCGTGGGCGCGGATGGAGGAGGAGGGCGGCGACGATGGCAAAGAGGGTGCTGCTAGTTCCTCGATCTCGTGCGTTGCGTCTTCGATTGTGTGTGCGGCTTCGGAGCCGACGGCGGGGGTGAGGCTGCGCTTGTGCAGTGGTCCGTCGGCGCGGGCGTTGCTGTATGGAACAAAAGCGGACGTAGAAGCGGGCGGTGCGATGGACGAAGAGGGGTCTGGTTCGACACTTGAGCTGTCGTCGCGAGAAGCAGGGTCGACGTTGGGACTGATTTCTTGAGCTGGATATACTACCGGTTGCGTTTCTGGTTGGACCTCTGAGGCTTGTCCCTCTCCGCCACCGCTGCCACCACCGCGGTTCAACATGGCTGTCAGAGGTGCACTCGACGCACCATAGTTTGGCGATACAACCGGTCGTGGCTGTTCTGGCGCTGCTCCTCCAGGTATCTGCGACGCGACGTCTCCTGGTTGCTGCGGCACAGCCTCTTCTTGCTGCTGCGCCGTATTCTGCTGCTGCGCCGTATTTTGCTGCTGCGCCGTATTCTGCTGCTGCCCAACACCACCGCCCTGCTGCTGCCCCATCACATAGCACGGCGCCTTGACCTGACTCGGCTTCCTCCCTTCCACCTGATCCTGGGTATAATACGTCTCGACCGTGCACATCATATCCCCGACCTGCGGGGGCGGTTTGTTCTTCTCCGCCTCCAGCCTCTTCTTCTCCCTATAATACTTGGCTCTGTTCGAGAAAAACGACTGGGCGCTGATGTAGTTCCAGCCGACGGTCATGACGAGGCCTATAGCCGAGATCGTGATGACGATGGGGCGCTTCCAGTCTTTGTTGCGCTTGGCGGTGATGGCGTCGGAGGCGGTTTCGGCGGCTTGTTCGAGTGCGCCGGTCGCGCCGCCGCGCTTGGTCAGGGATGAGCGGGGTGAGGCGCGAGAGGATGGGATCGTGTGGCGCGACGAGTTCGGTGCAAGAGGCGCCGTACGAGCGCACAGGCTGAGCAGCGCCAGCGCCAGCAGCCAGACTAGCGTGCTCTTCATCGTTCGTCGATATGGAGGTGGTCTTGATCTGAGGTTCCTGAGGTTACGCCGCTCTGGATAGTCGATCGAGGTCGAAAGAAGGGGGAAACCGCGTGCGAGACAGCTGGTAGACTATGTTCCCGATAACCCCCCTGCAGCGACGCACCGCTCGCTCGTCTTTATAGCCCAGATCCGTCTTTGACTGGCAAGGTCCCTTCTGGAGCTGGAACAATGATGAAAGGAGAACCTTGTCGGAAGGAATTTCTCCTTTCTTCTAGTAAGCGCGCGCACCTCTCTCGCCTGTGTGCCACGCAATCGTGGGAGCTAATCTGATACGCACCTCCAACCCACGTAGGAGTTATCGGTCCGGCTAAGCACAGCCCACCTCAACGCAGCTCCGAAAAGCGCACGCGCAAGGTGTCGGTGCGAGCGTAAAACACTCCGAAATGAAGCCTCGCTCCTGAAAGATCCGACGGATGCCAATCAGCGCTCCTGAGCCTACTTGGCCTATGACGTGATACCGTATCGCCGCGCTTTTCACCGTGGAGGGGCGGGCGGGACTAATCGGACCAATGCACCTGGTTGCGCGCCCACCGCTCGGCGACCAGCCTGCGCTTATGATACAGCAACCGTTGCTGCTTGTACCTGCGCACGAAGCTCGTCTCGTCCACCACGCCTTCCTCGGCCGTACCGCTGTCGTCCTTCGGGTAGGGCAGACCCTCGACAAACGCATTGGCCAGCTGCTCGGAGCGGTCGTTGAGCGCGCTCGCCGACTGCGTCAGGCTGAAGTGCAGCGCGGAAGGGTGGAAGCGCTTCGCCGCCTCGGTGAGCTGCTGCTCGCGCGTCGCCCATTCGGCTTCGAGCGATTTGGCGCGGTCGAAGAGTCGTTGTGTCTCGGCACGGAGCGCTTCGAGCGGCGCTTGGCGCTCGAGGTTGCGCTGCGCTTTGGCTTCGTTTGCCCGTAAAAGCTCGGCGTGCGTGCGGTAGAGGGCTTGCGTCTGCGGCAGCGAGTGCAGGAAGGCTTCGAAAAACGCCTGGTTGGGAGTGACACCATCTTCGCGATGCTGCGCTGACGATGCCGCGGCTGCTGATGGAGGTTGTGGTTGGGACGCGGGGTAGTCGTCGTAGGCGAGCGCTTCGAGGTCTTGCCTGGAGAGGGACGCGGTCTGTGGGAAGGTGGTGGTCAGCCGGGTTTGCAACGAGGACGATGCTGGTGATTCTGTCATGGTTGCTAGTCGGAGCAGGAATCGAAGCAGCTAGGATGGAGGATGGATGGACGACGAGTGACAAGTATCAAAAGCAAGATGTTCGTGACAGGGGTGTGTGTGTGTGTGTGTGTCTGTGCGACGACGTTCTCCGTCCGTGCGTTGTGGAGAAAAATTTCCCAAGATGTTAGGTCGAAGCTGCACTCGGCAAACCAAAAAAAAAAAAAAGAAAAAAGAAAAAAAAAAGAAAAAGTGGCAGCAGAACAGCGCAATCCAGCCAAAGTCGGTCATTTCAAGACATCTCTTTCGACCCTTCCTCTCTCTCTCCTCCGGATTCCTACGAAAAATCCATCGACCCGGTCCAGGCGGGGAACAACACTCAAGGAGTCCAACACTTTGCAGCCCACAGCCGGGCTTGTCGACGATGACGATCAAAGACACGCTCTACAACATTGTCTTTGGCCCGGACAGGTCCGCGGCAGCATCGAGTTCGTCTCGGCCCTCTACGTCGATCGCAGCCGCAGCGTCGTCGCTCAACGTGGCACCGGAAGCGCTGTCCGGGCTGACGTCGCACTCGATCCACGCTCTGCAGAATCTGAGCGCGTTCAAGCCGCGTGCTGGGTCTGAGCCGTGTCCTGCGTCCGTGCCTGCGTACCGGCGTGCTGCGGTGCTTCTGTGCTTGTTCGGCGGGCGGAATGGCGAGCTGTACGTGATCCTGTCGAAGCGGTCGGCGCGGTTGCGGTCGCACGGTGGGGACACTGCGATTCCGGGTGGGCGGTTCGAGCCGACAGATCGAGATTTGGAATATACCGCGCGCAGGGAGGCGTTTGAAGAGACCGGCCTGCCGATCGACTCGACGAGGGCGGTGAAGCTGTGCGAGCTGCCGCCGTTCCTCTCGGCCAACGAGCTGGTCGTCACGCCGTTCGTGGTGCTCGTCACGGATCATAGCATACAGCCCCACCTCAACCCGCGCGAGGTCGACAGCCTTTTTTCCTTGCCGCTCGTGTCGTTTCTGTACCACAATCCACCGAGGAGCTTAAGACGCTCGCTCCGGTTGCCCCCGACCCCGGACCCAGAGGCGCTGCACCACATGCCCGCAAACGAGGTCTCGCCCATCTCCGACTGGCACACCTGCCGCGACATCCTCTGGCTCGATGGACACCGCATCCGCAGACACACATTCTGGGACGAACGCAACCCCATCAGAGGGCTCACGTCGGATATTTTAATTCAGGCCGCAGAGATCGCGTACGGTGAGCGGCCGCAGTTCTCGCTCCGAGCCCCCAAGCAGCCCAGCCAGGCCGAGCTGATCAGGCTCGCGTTCAATAGCCCGCTGGCGGTCAAGAAGTTCAGGGTCAAGCCGAGGATGCAGTTCCTGAGGCCGCCGGATAAGTTCAGCTTTACGAAGAGCTACGAGAGCACCGACGACGAGCTGCAGCAGCCGCAGGATGACAGGGCGGACTTTACGGTTGCCCCGCCGATTCGGGAGGGGGGCGAGCAGCACGAGACGCCGGGCTTGCCAAAGCCCAAGTTGTGAGAGATCATCGAAGGTCTGTATTTTTAGAGATGTCACATGTTGGTCAAGGGAATCGACAATCGCAATCCAACACACACGCGCATGCAAGAGGGAATTGAAGGAGTGGTTGATGGAGTTGGCGAGACAGAGAGAGGCCGGACTGGACGAGGTCGAGCGAGAGCGCATCAACGTGCTCGATACAGCCGTGCGCGTGCGTACGTACGATGGCGTCGGTATCGCCTGCTTCGACGTACGCTGCCACCTGTTTGAGACGGTCGAGCAGGTGCGGTGGGAAGAGCAGGTCCCTTTGACTTAGCTGCTGCGTCGTTGCCGCGACAACGGCCTCGCCCGGCGCAGAGGAGACGGACGGCAGGATCCCGCCTCCTGGAAGACGCAGCGCCGAGAGCTTTTCCACCAGCTTTCCACCGCTTGCTCCTTCTTCTCGCTCTTCGAGCTGGAAGCGTGTGCCGCGCACCAGCAGCGTGAGGAGCAGCATGGCCGCACGACGCAGGTGCGCAATCTTGGAGTCGCTGTTGGTGGCGCTATCCAACCTGCGCTGCTCTTGCGCACTTGCCTTCTCCTTTTCCTCATCGTCTTCGCTCGCATCGACACGCTTGCCCTGCACATTGAGCTTCACCGGCCCCTTCCGAGGCGCATCCGGCCGCTGCACCATCTCGATCACCACAATATCAATACACACCTGCGCCAGCTGCCCCGCATACCCTTTGCTCGCCATCGCCACCGGCGCCGCCTCCACCACGGTTCCCAAGATCGACACGAACGACGAGCGCAGCACGTTCGCCAGCGATCGATCCCTCAACCTCGCCAGCAGCGGCGGCACGACCGTATCGACGTGCGCGGCCATCGCGTCGCCGCACCGCTGGATCACCTGCAGCAGCGCCTCGCCCACGCGCAGGCGCTTCTCCACCTCGCGGCTCGTCAATCGCTGCGAGGCCAGCGTGTCGTCCCGCCCAATGTAGATGCCGACGAGCCGCGCGATCGTCTGCCCGCCGCCGCTGGAGGCGAGCGCAGCCAAGCCCTGCACGGCGTTGAGGTAGAGGTACGACTCTTCGTCCTGCACCGCGTGGAGGAAGATGTCGAGGATGGCCGGGATGAGCGCTGGATCGACGCGCTCGACGTGCTGCCCGCCCGATTTGGCGTCGTCGGATACGAGGCGGCGGAGAAGCACAAGGCCGTGGGCGCGCACGGGCAGGATCGGATCCTGCAGCAGCTTGAGCGCTTCCTGGTACGTTTCTTGCGCTTGCGCATACGCTAGAGCTTTGGCAGAAGTTTCGCTCGTGGGTTTCGAGTCTGCGCTGGAAGCGGGCGCAACTCCGCGAATCGAGCTGCGGCGTGCCATGAGCACCAGCTTGGCCTCTTTGGCCAGACTGCGGATCTCGCCGGAAGGGCTGTCGAGCAAGGACTCGATCTTGTCGACAATGACGACGAGCATGGGTTGCGTCTCGCTGGAAAGCGCAGTGTCGGATTCGAGCAGCGAGAGTAGCAGGCTGAGAGCGGTGGAGACGAGCTCCTCGTCGTCTTCCTCGTCCTCCTCAGCCACTGCACCGCCTTCCGTCTCTCCTGTCTTGTCCTTCGATGCTAGTGGTTCATTGTGTTCTGCAGCAACGTTGAACAGCGAAGGAACAGAAGATCTTGAGGCGGGCGACTTGGCCGAGATGAAAGGCATCTCGGCGTCGGACTGTCCTTTCGACGTTTCTGAGGGTTCCACTTGCTGCGATGGCGTGCCTTTGCTGCGTTGGCTCGGTGAAGAAAGGGAAAAGTCGATGAAAGCCAACGTAGCCGCGACATCACCCTGCAGCAATTCAGACCCGAACGCATCGAAAAGCTGCAGGATCAACTGCAAGTACAGCACCGAGCGAGTTTCTAGGCTCGATGGAACGTCTCCACCTCGCACCAAGCGAGCCCTCGAGGCCGACTTGTGCGCCATATAGATGTCCAACACAGAAGGCAGCAAGGAACGAGCCAGGTCTTTGCGGTCGGCAGTCTTCAACAGATTCGCTAGCAGACGCGGATCCGGCTGGAGTCCCAACTTGGCGGAAAGGTCTGGAGCGATCTTGGTCAGATCGAGCTCGTCGCTGTTGCCCGCACTGATCTGCTTGGCAAGCGCTGCCAGGCTGAGGTCTTTGAGCAGCGTCGAGATGTCCTGCTCGTCTTGAGCATGGGAGATGCCGTATCGAATTGCGATGCCTTCTGGCTCTTGACTCCAGAAGAAGCCTTGCTGTTCGCTCTCGGAGCCGCTTTGCGTGGATCCGATGCCCCTTTCAGCTGCCTGAATCGACTGGATCAAGGCTGCAGCACCGTGCTTGGCATCGACGAGACGGACCCAAGTCTTGAGAAAGTTGGACACTTCGGCTTTGAGCCTGTCACCGTGTCCAGCTGACTCGAGCGATCTGACCTTGCCCTTACCAGCATCACGCTTCGGTGCGTGAAGATAGTTGTACAGCGTCAAAAGCTGCGGTAGGATGGGTTCGAAGAGGATCGTGAAGAAAGTTGGCGACGGCTCTGAAAAGAGCAAGAAGCTTGATAGCGTCGATACGGCGTAGTCCGATTCCTCTGCCGATGTCACGACGGTCGAGTCTGACTCTGAGCCTGGATCCACAGGAGCGGCAGCAGCTTTGGTCGAGGGGCAGAACTTGGAGTAGACGCGGTTGTGCATGGCCTGTGAGAAGAGTTGGGGATGTCGTTCCGAGATTCGCGTCAAGACAAAGCCAGCCGCTCGCATCTGCTCTTGGGGTGGCGGAGTGACGGTCGAAGAGGCACCGAGGTTGGGCGAGAGGATGTCGAGCAGATTAGGCAGGATTATGGGCATGTATACGTCGATCGGCATTCCCTGCGGTGGTGTCAAGAGCAGTCTTGCGCACCGCTCGAATCGCTTGAGCGAGTTGGCGCCGGGTGGGGTGGTGCCTGTGCCGGCGCCTGCTGCATCGCTTTGCCCTTGGAGCTCAGCCGCCTCGGCTAGATCGGAGCCGCCAAACGTAATGATGAACAAGGAGCGAACGCCGTCCGGCCGGAGCAGCTGAGCGCTGAGCAAACGAGAGGAGACGGCTTTGACAAAGGAAGGCGCTCCAAGCTTGGCATCCGAGTGCGCAATGACCGAGGAGAGCACCGACATGGCAGAGTGTGTCGACAAGAATCGGAGCAGCTCGGTCGTTGCTGCTGCTGTCTGCTTCTGGATTGCATCTTTGGTCGGCGTCGATGTTGTTCCGTGCATGACGCTGGGACCGAAGCCGAGACGAAGAAGCGACGAGAGATAGTCGACAATGCCAACGCGCAACATGACGGTGACGACATCTGTGGTGGCATGGAGCGGCACTGCCGTTGCCGACGTCGAGGCATGCGACATCAAGATGGACATCCATCTCTCGACTACGCTGAAAAGATCTGTTCGCGCAGTATTGAAAGCTGTTCTAGCTTTGGCTCGCTGTTGCACTTCGGCGTCTTCGTCGATCCCTTGGAAGCGATTCTTGGAAGTCAGTTTCTCGGAATCGTTGCCCTTGTTCGCCTTTGAAAAGCCTTTTGGAGCCAGAGAGAAGAGCGATTCGTCGTAGGCCGTGATGCGGGTGGAAAGTGCCCATTTGGATGCCAGAGACTGCAGTGTGGTGACGAGCTTGACATCCTTGACTCCGAGTCCAACATCTTCCTTAGGCTGCACGCCTTTCCGTTTCAACGCCGGCATCCGCCCCTCTTGCACAGTGACCCTCGATTCGACATCATGCTTCTTCTGGATCAAGTAGGTATGAATGAGGGAGAGAAGGTGCAGCGCCAGGTCACCTGTTGCAACTTGAGGATCTGAGTGCAGCGGGAAAGACGAGAGCTCGTTGTTGGCAGCAATAGCATGGCGAAGGCGTTCGGAGAGCGTGGCGTTGAGGGCGGTCTGATTCTCGAGCTGATGCTGAGCTCCAAGCTTGGTGGTATTGGAGCCTTTCTGAATGCCTAGCTCGTCATCGAGGGCGCCTGTGAGGATGCGCGAGGCCTGGAGCGTGTGGTTCAAGCTCTGTCGATACGAGGTAGCTGAGCTGGACGCTGCATCGGTCATGATGAGATGATGTTGTCTCTGCAGCCCATCGCGTTGGGCCGGAGAGGGCTTTGCTGCAGTTCCGTGAGCCAGGATCGAGGTGGCGGAGAGACGAGAAGAATGGTGCAGCAGAGTGCAGCTGAGAAAGTCTCAAAGCGTTTCGGCGTGTTTCTGCTATCTTCCTGAACGAGAGACCCTGAAAAGAAAGAGAGAGGAAAAAAAAAAAAAAAAAAAAAAAAAAAAAAAAAAAAAAAAAAAAAAAA
>JALCCG010000327.1:0-22639 GCA_023212695.1 Sporisorium sorghi | reverse complement strand
AAAAAAAAAAAAAAAAAAAAAAAAAAAAAAAAAAAAAAAAAAAAAAAAAAAAAAAAAAAAAAAAAAAAAAAAAAGGCGTGACAAAGGAGAAGTACATTTGAGCGAATGCAACCAAAGGGACTGTGACCAGAGTAGACCGAGAGAGAGAGAGAGAGAGAGAGAGAGAGCGAAACGAGGCGTAAAAGTACAACTTGCGAGGATTAGTCAGCAAATGACGCAGCTGCAGCTGGGCGTGTCGTCCTGATCGCGATTGCTGCGATTGCGTCGAGCCGCATTCACATCTGATGCAGCCGCCTTGACCGGTGCCTGCTGCTCGACCTTGACCGGTTCCGGCGGCGGGATAGAGCGCACAATGATATGCACCACCGTCGTCGCCCCCGCCTTGCATCCTCTCGAAGCCAACGTCGTCTGCGGGTTATCCAAAATGTGGCCGAGATGCAGCAGCCTGAGGTACGCCGCCGACTCTGGTTTGGGTTGCGGCCATGCTTCAGGCCAGTGGTTCCATACATGCGTTCGAACAGCCTCGACGGTAGCGTTCGGGTCGAATCTCCACGACGCCCGCTGGCCAGTCGTGGTGAGCAGCGTGGTGAGATGGGTTGGCGCCACCGACGGCGAAGCAGCGGAAGCGTTGTGGGGCATCTGTGGTTGTGCGAGAGTCGATGTTGTCAGAGGATCAGCGTCGGAGGTGGAGACGGACAGCGCAGGCTCTGTGTCCTTGTTCTTGTTTGCCGAGGAGGAGAGGGTGGAGAGGTTCGACATGACCGTGGTGAGACGAGTGTCGTCGTGTGCGTGGGATGAACCGTTGTCAGTCGAGCAGGTCGAGTGACGGCTTGTTTCTGTTGCGTGCATCTTTGATGTGGTTGTGTGTGAGAGTGCGATGGTGTCCGTTGATGTTTGATGGTGGTGATGGTGATGGAAGGTAGAGTGAAGAGGAGACACGGGGCCAATCGAGGCTGTATGACACGGAGCAGAGCAGAGCCGATATGCGGCTGCAGAGCGTCACAGTTGTCGCAGTGTCGTGGCACATGACAAATTTCCGCCTTGTCCCGCCTTTTGAGAGCCAAAAAATAATTAAATTTGATTACCACTGACTGACTGGACCCACCGTTCTCGAAACTGAAATTGCTGACCTCCCAGTGAACACAAGGATGATGTTCGATGTTCGATGTTCGCTTTCATATCTCATCGACGTTGTCGTTGCGACAGCGGGATGGCCAGCAAAAAGGGGTTCCGGCGCATTGCACTTTCAGTCCCGAAAGACAACTGAGATTCATGCAACAGCAACAAAGGGACGAGCTAGCAAGCGGGTGGGCAAGAAAAGCTACGCCTTTGCACCTGTAAAGACTACCCCGCATAGAAGTGGCCAAGCTTCCCATCGAGGCTTTCATGATAGGATCTGCGTTTTGGTGCCCACTGCGTCGAATCTCGCTTCCTCGTCACCCCGATTTGTCGCTATCTGACGATGTTAGACCTTCAATTAGTTGCCTGTCCGCGCAAAAAAAGAAAAAAAAAAATCCCTTATCGAAGCCGCTCCTTTCTCGGCTAGGAAAAAAAGAAGACCTCTCTAAAAATCGGATTCCACCAAATCGAATCAACCACGACGCCGCGGAAAAACAGAAAAATGCAAAATTCAATTCCCGTTTCGGTTCGCTGTGGGCGCCTAAGGAAAAAATAAAATAAAATATATATATATATATATATATTTTTTTTTTTGACAGGAACAGCGAATGCAAGGATAGAAAGAGTGCGAGATGCTGTTGCGGCGATAACGACGACAGCAGCGGGTTTGAAAGTGAGCAGGTTTTGCCGCCGGAGAGTCTTGTGCTGGAAAAATGGCCACCATCACCATCTCGCCACCCTATCACCTCCATCACCTCCCTAGAGCCACAGTCATGTCCAACACAAGCCCACTCGAACCTTGCCCTCCCGATGGCGCTGGCCCCAACGCTGCTCGCTTCATCCTCCTCGAACCTCTCCATGATTCCGACTTGGCCAAGCAGCTCGACTGCCCACCCGAGCCATCCTCACGCTCCTCCAAGGAAACCACACTCTCCGTCAACGACAGCAACAGCATCGATGAGATCCCCGACCATCATCTGCCCCCACGCCCCGAGCTGCTCGAGCTGGCTCAGCAAGCCAAACGCGATTCACGCGTCTCCATCTCGACGTCCGAAGATGCTGCTGCGGCTGCGGATAACACGCGCCAAGACATCTACTTGGCCGATGAGGATATTCAGCTCCACCTGCGCTTCTATGGCAGGCAGATCTTCTTGATGGTGGTCTGGTATACGCTTTGCCTCCTCTCTGCCGGTTTTCTGTATATTGCAGATGCGTGGGCGAACAACAAGTTCTGGTCGCGCTTCAATATGACCCCTGCTGCCCTTGACGATGCGGAATCCAACAACAAGGACAAGCTCATTCGTATCAAGAGCAAGCATGGTGAGGTCGACATCTTGCCACTCAAGCGTGTTGCGTTTCCTTCGCCAATCTCGATCGGGACTGTCTTTCCTCCGACGCTGGCCGAGCCCTATCGCACGCCGGATGAAGCTGTTGCTGCGCTGGAGAATGCTGCGGCACGCTCTCAGCCTTCGACGGTGGATGGTCAAGACGAGTTGCTGGTCCACATCGATGTGCTCGAGTACCGCGCCACCACTTTCCTGCTCCACCCGCACTCTGGCAAGTTCTACCTGCTCGGCGCGTGGCACGACCCCAATTGGCGCTCCCTCGATCCCAGCGCAGGCCTCAGCGCCGACACGGTGCGCGACAGGCAGGCTCTCTTTGGCGCCAACCGGGTTATTGTCAAGGGCAAATCCATCGTCGATCTCTTGGTCGAGGAAGTGCTTCACCCGTTCTACATTTTCCAGATCTACTCGATCATCCTCTGGTGCAACGACGAATACGTCCCTTACGCCATCGTCATTGCCGTCGTTTCCATCGTCGGTATCGTCGCCACCACCGTCACCACCAAAGCCGCCATCGAAAAACTCAAAAAGATGAGCCGCTTCAGCTGCCCCGTCAGCGTGCTCCGACCTGTATCTTTGCCAAACTCGCCGATGGACGAAAAGAGCGCCACGACGGACTCGGAGGAGAAACAGCTCGCTTCTGCTCCTACTTCGACCTACACCGTGCTCGACAGCGAAGCGCTCGTTCCCGGTGACATTATCGATCTCGCTGCCGTCGACAGCACCACTAGTCACCGCTTCGTCGAGACGCTGCCGTGCGACGTCATGCTGCTCGAAGGCGACTGCATCGTCAACGAGGCCATGATGACGGGCGAGTCGGTCCCCGTTGTCAAGTCCCCCATCTCGCGTGCCGATCTCGCCGCCGTCCTCGCTGCAGGCAAAGAGCTCGCGCAGCTGGACAAGCACATGCTCTACTCCGGCACGCGCCTCGTCCGCGTCCGCCCGGGCAGCACCACTTTGACACGCGGCCTCGTGGTGCGCACCGGCTTCTCCACCGCCAAAGGCTCGCTCGTGCGCCAGATGCTCTTCCCGCGCCCCATCAGCCACAAGTTCTACCGCGACGCCTTCTTGTTCATTGGCAACCTCTTCGTCCTCGCCATCATCGGCATGATCGCCACCATCATCTACTTCAAAATCATCGGCGTCAGCAGCGACGAGATCGCCCTTCGCTCCCTGGACGTGCTGACGATCGCCGTGCCGCCTGCGCTGCCGGCGACGCTGTCGATCTGCGTGACGCTTTCGATCGCGCGGTTGAAGCGCAGGGAGATTTTCTGTTTGAGTCCGCAGCGGATCAATGTGGCCGGGATGGTGGATATGTTTGTGTTTGACAAGACGGGGACTTTGACGGAGGAGGGGTTGGATGTGATGGGGATAAGGGTGGTTAGGGGTGGGGAGTTTAGCGAGTTGGTGCAGCGCGAGCAGGCGCAGGAGGTTGAAGACGAGTTGGGTTTGGTCGAGGCGATGGCGACGGCGCACGATCTCAACCTGTTGGATGGCGAGCCCATCGGCGAGCCGCTCGAAGTCAAGATGCTAGAATGGACGGGCCGAACGCTGCAGGACGACGCGTCGCTCCACCCCGTCCACTTGACCCACGACCCCACCGATGCAGCTGTACGTCAACCGCTGACCAAAGACGGCCTGCCCGCACGCATACCCGTCATCCTCCCCCACAACACCAGCAGTCCAGCTCTAGCCATCGTCCGCACGTTCGAGTTCACCGCCGCACTGCGCCGCATGAGCGTCGTCGTCAAGCGCCACCGCTCCCTCCCCGCCCACGTCTACTGCAAGGGCGCCGCCGAATCCATCGCTGCGCTATGCGACCCAGCCTCGCTGCCGAGCGACTACGCCGCGGTGCTGGAGCGGTGCACGCGCGCCGGGTTCCGCGTGCTCGCCGTCGCTGGCAAGCGCATCGACGCGCTCGGCTGGCAGGGCGCGCAGGACTTGACGCGCGAGCAGGCCGAGTGCGAGCTGCGCTTTTTGGGGCTCATCGTGTTCGAGAACAAGCTCAAGCGCGCGACGACGGCGGCGATCGCGACGCTGAGGGACGATGCGCAGCTGCCCGTCAAGATGTGCACGGGCGATTCTGTGTTGACGGCGGTGTCGGTGGCCAAGGAGTGCGGGATCGTGGGGGCGGGTGCGGAGGTGTACACGCCCAGAGTGGTGCACGGGGGGCAGGGAGAGAAGGGAGCAGAAGTCGAGTGGGTCAGCGTCGACGACGAGCGCAACCGGCTCGACCCGTACACGCTCGACCCCGTTCCCCGCGACGGCTCTCCTTCCACCCAAACGCTCAAAGACATCGAGCTCGCCGTATCCGGCGAAATCCTGCGTACACTCTTCGACACCTGCTCCGCCGAAACCCTCGCCCGCCTCCTCGTCCACTGCAAAGTATTCGGCCGCTTCAGCCCCGAGCAGAAACAAGAACTCGTCGAGCGCCTCCAAACCCTCGGCTACGTGGTCGCCATGACCGGCGACGGCGCCAACGACTGCGGCGCGCTCAAATCCGCCGACGTCGGTCTCTCGCTCTCCGAAGCCGAAGCCTCGGTCGCTGCACCCTTCACATCCAAGACCAAGGACATCTCGGCGATCGTCCAGCTCATCCGAGAGGGCCGCTCCACGCTCACCGTCTCGTTCGCCATGTTCCTCTTCATGTCCGTCTACTCGCTCAGCGAGTACTTCACCGTCCTGCTGCTATACGGCAAAGCGACGTCGCTCGATAACGCCGAGTACCTGTTCATCGACATCTTCTGCGTGCTGCCTGTAGCCGTGGGACTGGCGAACACGCTTCCGGCAAAGAGGCTGTGGAGGGTCAAGCCGGAGACGCGATTGTCGTCGGCACGGCCCGTGGTGTCGATGTTGGGCCAGGCCGTGCTGGGGTACATCGCGCAGACTGTTGTGTACGTTGTTCTCCACACGAGGTCGTGGTACGACGCGCCCGAGTTCGACCCCGAGGACCTCACGCTCAACGATATGGACAACACGGCGCTGTTCAAAGTCTCGGTGTTCACGTACATCATCGCCGGATTCGCGTTCTCGCTCGGCCCGCCGCACCGCCAGCTCCTGTGCTGCAACTGCATCCTCTGCCCCGCGCTCGTCATTCTCAGTGTGTTTGCGTTTTACTTTTTGTTTTTGACCGGCGGGCCGTTCTTCGGGCTGTTTGGGTTCGTCGACATGCCCAGGCACTTCAGCTGGGTTATCTTTGGCGTGGTCGTGGCGCAGGCGGTGCTGGCGATGGCGTTCGAGTTTGTGGCGGTGCCCGTGGTGGCAAGGTGGGTGGGCAGACCGGCGGGGAAGCTGGCAAGGAGGCTGGGCAGGAAGAAGACGAGCAAGGCGTACAAGGCGGTCGAGAGGGCGATCGACTCGTAGAGCCGTTGGGTTGGATTGTATTCTATGTACATCTCTCACATTCGCGTGTGGAGATATCTTGGTCATGGTTCAAAGTGTGGCTGTGCTGTGGTGACAGTGACATTGATGATGTGTCAACGTGTCGACGTGGTGACGTGGTCATTGCAGCAGCGGCGCGCGTTGCGGGCTCAAACCGAATCCATGAACGGTGTTGGAAACCATCGTGAGCACAGCTGATCCTCAGGGAACGACAACGAAGCTATGCGCCGTTCTTTAATACTTGCGATTACTTGACGAGAGAAAACGGAGCCAGAAGCTTCGTGAGAGAAGGGCCAGCGTAAGGAACGCGTCTCAAAGCAGCCGATGAGGACCTTCATTGCGATCATCGATGGAGCTGAGAAGCCCCACCGTCGTCAAACTCCAGGAACGTGCAGCATGGATGGTTCATGGGGATTTTTCATGGCAATGCCGGGCGAGCAGAGAGCACTTGGGCCGAGATCACAGACTGACGGCCGCCAGTGTCCGCGTCGCTAGAGATGCGAGGGCTGAGGCAGGCATTGTCAAACGGACCGGCTGACTGCCTGGAACGGCGGAAGGGACGATGACCGCAACATCATCATTGTTTAGCACACACAAGCGACGACAAAGAGGACGAGACGTGATTGTAGATTTCGTGCTGCTATCGACCCTGAGACCAGCAACTGGAACGAATCCCACCTCCAACATCTTCAGTTGACGAGGAACTTGCCCTGCGAAGCAAGATCGTTCGAGACAAACGCCGCATACGACCACGTGAGATCCCTCGCGCCCTGGTTAAACCCGTTGTTGCGGTTGAACTCCTCGTTCAGCGATCCGTTCGGCCAGGCGTGCGAGTTGACGATATCCACGAACCCGCTCGCCATCGCCCTCATCCCGGACGTCAGCGCAGTATACTGGCTGGACCCCGAACTGTACGTACCCGTCGCAGCGCCCGCCGAGAACTGCCTGTAGAAAGGCAGCGAGGTCGCGGTGACTGCCAGCGACCCACGCGTGTTGGCCACAGCCACGGCAGTGTTGAGCACCTCTGCAGCCGCCAGCGTGCAAATGTACCACGGATTGCCCTGCGACGTGCCGTCGCCGTCGTACACGTCCGAGGGGTACCTGCCCGTCCCCACGGCCTTGGGCGCAGCCGCATTGTTATTGATAGCGTACAACGAGCGGAATGCGTCGACGTAGCGCTTGTGCGTCGCCAGCAGCTTATCCGACGCGGGCCCGAACTGGCTAGCGTCGACAGCGGCGGCGGCGTCGGTCGTGTCCCATCCCTTCAGCGCTCCCAGCAGCACGGAGCAGTCGATCCCGTTGCGGCCGCTAACGCCCTGGTATGCCTGGATAAAATTGTCGGTGGAATCCCAAAAGCTCTGCAGCTTGCTCTTGACCGCCGCGGCCTGTTGGTTGTAGTAGCTCGCAGCGTTGGGGTCGTTCATGGCGGAGGCGAACTTGGCGCCGTCGACCATGCTGCGGTACTGCACCATGAGCGTGAAAAAGTGCGTGCCCTGCACCTCCTCCCACAGATCGAACGACGTATCCTGCCAGTGGTGCGCAACGTACTCCAGATCCGTCTTAATCAAACTCCCTGCGCTCAGGTCGGACTTGTACAGCGTGCCCGTCACATACGCATCGCTGAGCCCGATGCGTTTCGCAAACGCCATGAGCGCCGAGGCGCGCAATGCAGGCCCGTCGTTCTGCGGCCTCCCCCACGGACCCGTGAAGAGCGAGCCGTCGACGTTGAACTTGGGCTCGCCCTGCCCCGCGCTCGACCCCGCCGCGTTCTGCTGATGCACCTTCTCGGCGCTGGCGTAGTTGGTCGCAAGCGTGCGGTCGAGCGTCGGCTGCGAGATGACCACCTTCATCGTCAGCGCGGCGTCGCGCACCCACGAGTAGAAGTAGTTCGGTCCGGCAGTCGAGGGCGAGGCGATCACAGCACCAGTTTGGACGTTGGGCACCTGGTTCCCGCCAGCGGTGGAGGAGGCGCCGCCGATGTTGGCGATCATCCGCTGGTACGCGTACGATGCGCTGACGGCGCGCCGCTCGAGTGGAGCTCCTGTAGGGGAGGAGTGGTCGAGGCCAATGAGCGAGCGCGCAATGGCGGCGGCAGAGGCGTGCGTGCTGAACGCGCATAGGCAGATGAGCAGCAGGCACAGGCCAGCACTGCCCAGCATCGCGATGGGTTTGGAAGAGCGTCGTTGCGTGGATGTCTTGGTCATCTTTTCAATGTCGTCTGAAGGGGAGGTGTAGTTCGGAGTGTTGTTGGATGAGGTGAAGGAGAGGAGAGGTGACGATTCATCGGGCGCTTTTATGCTTTCGTGGCGGGGCATCGTGAATCGCAGGAAGGTGTATGGAGCAAGAGCTGGCGTCTCGAAGTCTGGTAGAGAGAGAGGGACGCTGGTCGTTACGAGATCATGGCCCGCAAAGCTAGATGGACAGAAAGCCGAGGACGGCGCCTTCTGGATCCTGGGTGTCGAGTCCCACTCCAGAACACTTGCAGGGCGATTGACGATGTCGAATGTGAGGTTGCTGGTGCTCCTGTTGCAAGTGCGACGATGAAGGGAGACAACACTGACCGCAAAGACGCAGGATCAGAAAGGGGTCACACCTAGAAACTGTCTCGAGCGTCGTCCGTGGAGAGAAAAGTGAACAGTCGGATGTGGAAACCTTGAAATCTCTCCGAGAACTGGATGGTGAGCAACTAGTGTGGGGTCTTCGCCTACCATGCGGATCGACGTGAGCCGGTTATCCATACACAAGCGACTTGAAGCAGAGCATCGTCGTACGTACACTGCACTACAGGCGAATTGCCGATGCAGGAAGAGCAGCAAACTTGCGGAGTTCGCTTAGCCTACCCCACACTCTCGCCTCTTGTTGTCTGTCATGCCCCCCTCGTTGCATGGCGGAGTCCTCCCTCGTACACTGTGCAGCCGTCGGCAAGGGGAACAACTGCTGTCGAGGGTCATTCGCCTCATACAACACAATGTCTGAAGATGATGCTTGATCGTTGTCATCTCTTGTCCTAAGTGGTGCTTTACCTCAGTTCAGAGGTGCAACATGCGACGATGGACAACGACGCCCGGCGGAATTGAGAACGGCGCAAGCTGGCCCGGCAGGCAAAGCGGGAGGAGGTCGTTAGCTGCAGACGAGTCCGAGAGCCTGGGTATTCGGCTATCTTGCTTTGAACCTTGTTCCGCCTCGAATCGCTCTCAGCGGTTGCTTCCTTCTCGTCGACACTGCGTATTCCGAAGGAGTCCGGTTCCCACGCTGCTTTGCATTGGATGGTTGCAACTGCTTTCGTTGATGCACAGACAAGGTTTCGGTCGAACTCTTGCTTTCGACTACAGTGCTTGCGGACTTACTCGCGCTGTCAGGTGTTCAGTTGACGTCTCACAACAGTCCCTTTCGCTTCATCGGGCCATACGGGCATGATGTTCGGCCGTTCGGTCTTGACAACGACGTGACCCTGAAGATCATCTTCTCATTCCAAATCAGGCAATGCTGTAAACTTTTTCAGACCTTCCATCTCGGCAATCTCGCTCGAAGCACAATCGATTGCTTGATCACAACTTGCTTCGCAGCCAACCTAGCATGCCATTCCCTTTCTTCTCGTTCGGAAGAACACTGCGATCGACCCACTGCTTAAAGTTCTGCACCACGACACTGGGCAACTCGTTCTGAACCCAGTGCCCGCTTCCCTCTACCTCAACAAACTCGGTCTGCGGGACGTGCTTCTTCATGGTCCTGCCCAGCGCAGGCGGCACGGCGACATCGTCCTTGGGCATGATGAGCATCGCCGGCAACGATTCCGGCAGCGTCTTGGACGTCAATGCGCGATCTTCCTGCCAGTTGATCTCTCGCGTGCGGTACCAGCTGAGCGGGCCCTCCATGCCACGGCTGCGGAAGACGGCGATGTAGTGGTCCAGCTGCTGCTTGTCGAGGATGTTGCGTCCGAGGTGCTTGAGTGGGATCTCGGAGAATTCGGGCATGGTGAGCAGCCTTTCGAGTTTGCCTACGAGATGCCAGTCGCGGATCTCTTCCTCGTTGGCCGAGTCGGACGAGAAGAGACCGGGGATCATAAAGATGATGGCGAGGAAGCGGTCGAGGTGCTGCTCGATGATCTTGGTGCTCCTCTCCTCCGAGAAAAACTTTTGATAGCCGAAGCTGGGCACGTTGTTCAGAACAGCGTCGATGGGGATGGGTTTCGAGGTTGGTGCCTGGAAAGGAACGCAGAGACCACAAACGCCCATGACTCTGTTCGGATACCACTGGGCAAACCTCCAGCCCAACCACGAGCCCCAGTCGTGGGCGAGCACAATGACGCGCCCGCCCTTGCCATCCGAGGTGAGATGCTCTGCGCCGTACTCGGATCCCTTTGCGGCCTGCGCATGATCAAGCAAGCCGTTGAGGTCGATCGAGATGGCCCTGCCGCCGTACTCTGCGAGTCTGGACTCGGTGCCAGCAGGCGTAGAAGCAGCCGAGGTGGACGGCGCCGAGCTCAGCCCATACCCGAGCAGGTCCGGAACGATCAGACGAAAACCAGCAAGCCGAAGAGGAGCAACGACGCTGCGCCACCCTTCACTAAAATCGGGAAAGCCATGGAGAAGCAGCAGCGTTGCTCTCTCTGGCACACCGGGAGGCGGTCGATAGTCGAGGTAATGGTATCTGCGCTGGGTTGGTTTGGCATCCGGTTTGGAGGGCGGTGTAGTGAGTGGTGTGGTGTAGAAACGAGATGCGGTGACGTCCAGCATATTGAATATGATGACGATGATGGTGGTCGAAGTGGTTGCAGCGGCAAGGACGGCAAAGTGAAAACGCACCGGCCAACAGGCAAAGCCGGAACGCCGAGTTTTTGCCGGGCTGTGGAAATCTAACAAATGTGACGATTCCGAAAATTCGTCCGAAAATTCGTCCGAAACTTCGGCTCGTTCAGGGTCCAAAAAGCTGAGTTTGCAACGGAAAAGCCGCGCTGATGTGACGAGAGAGCGCGTGCGTGTCTGCGCTGTTCTGCTGCTGCTGCTGCTGCTGCTGCTGCTGCTGCGTTTCTTCTCCTCTGCGATTGTGCCGGCTGCGCTGCTGATTCACTTTTGGTGATTCAGGGTCTCTTCTCTGCGCAGTCACACTTTCCGCCATTTGTCACGTCACCTCCGTCTCGTCGTCGTCAAGCATCTTCTCTTCCCACCACAACCATCATCATCATCATCTCAGCTATCAGCGACGAATTCACTCGCTCGACACAGTCATGGATGACTTGCTGCACAACGAAGAGCAGCACAAACGCCATGGTGGCCTCCTTGCTCTGCCCACCGAGCTGATCCACGCCATCTTACTCTCTCTGCCACCACTGTGCATCGAACACTTTTCGCAAACATGCAAACTGGCTCGACAGCATGTCTACGGCCAAGATCGGATTGGAGACGTCCATCTCTGGAAGCAGCTCTATCTCCAACGCTTTGATGATTTTGCCAGCCTCTGGGATGCGCCTTCTGACGATGCGCAAGACGATGACGCACAGTCGGAGCACGATGCCCCGTCTTTGAGCTCTTCATCGTCCAGCGCATCATCGTCATCCTCCACGGCATCCACATCGACACAAGCGACTGCACCCTCCGTCATGTCCCTTGTCCAACTCAGAGATCGGGCCGCAAGGCTTTACGCAGCAGATCCCAGTGACCATGCCCTGCTCTCGTTGAACTTCAACGCTGTCCTCACTGCACTCCTATCCGTCATCGACACGGCCGTTCCATCGCAGTATCCAGACCCCTGCCGCAACACTACCTGGCTTGGCGACTCGATCCTCTCATCCGGTCAATCCACTTGGAGCCAGTGGGTCTTTCCTCGCTCCATCATGTGCAGTCTCGACGGATTCAAATCCGACTCCGCCTCCCATTCGGGCACTCGCTCCAAGTCGCCGCAGGAACGCAAGCGTCGTCGCCTCTCTGCGCAACAGGAAGCTGGTCCTTCCACGTCGACTGCCGCAGCATCCACCTCGTCGCGTCACAGGTCCCCGTCCAAGTCGACCAGCGGCGAACGCCCCGACTCGGTACGCAGACGCTCCGCACGTCTCCTCAAGCTCATGTATCCTGAGTCTCTCCATCCACTCGTAGATCGAGGCATCGACATCGACTCCCTTGCCCAACCACAGATGCGACTCGCCGCCCGCATCCACTGCTTGCACGGCATTCGAGCATGGAAAGACTCGCAGAAGCAGCGCCTCACAGAAAGTCCTCAAGAGATTCCAGGTCAGCCTCAGCAAGATGGTCTCGCGAATCAGGGTGCCGCGCAGGCAGAACAAGACGTAGCAGCCGCTGCTCAGCAGTCGCAACCGACAGACATCCCCACGACGGCGCAGGACCGTGCTGCCCAAGCAGACGAGGATGCTGAGGCAATAAGCGGCGATGACGATGAGGACGCAGACCAAGACCAAGACGACGACGACGACGATGACGACGACGACGACGACGACGACGACGACGAGAGCTTTGACGAACCGCCTGCCGCCATCCTTCGCAATCGTCCTCGCATGTTCGGCCCCAGCTTTGGCTTCTGCAGCGCACCCGACGAGGAAGACGAGGTCCGCGCTCGCATGCGACATCGAGTCTACGATTCGGGTCACTACGGCTGGTCCAACGGCTATGCGCCTCTCCACGCCTGGCGCCGTCCTTCTGACCCTCAAGCTCGCAACGGTGGTGAGCAAGCAGAGGAGGATGCTGGCGAGAATGATGGTGATGATGACGTCAATATGGCAGACGCAGCAAGAGGCGAAGGCAGCCTTGACGGGGATGATGACGCCGTTCGGGAAGCAGTCGAGTTCAGCGACGATGACATTCCCGACGACCCTGTGCCCATCGAGATGGAAGTCAGCACCAACGGTGGAACCAGGCGCACCTTCCAGGTCGCCGACCGATTTGGCAATCTCATCAATTCCAGCCAAAACGGGAATGACGGGGCAGCGGCAGGCTGGGATTCGTCCGATGACGATGACGAAGCAACAACAACAAGATTGTTACGCGGCAACGCAGCTCAACGCGACACCGATCGCACACCGTACGAGCCACCTGAACTGGGCTCTTACGACGCCACCACGAGAACATTCACGTACGAGGGCAATCGGCCCATCGGCATCGTCACGGGCAGGCACAACATCCAAGTCACCATCGGGGGCGCAGTCGCCTTTGTTGCAAGAGGCGAACTCAATGTGCGTTTCGTCCGGCCGGGCATGCTCGCCGAGGTCATGCGTGTGACTAGCGGTCAGCCGGGCACTTCAGCACGGCCAAGACACAGCCTCGAGGAGGACGCGGAAGCATTCGGAGATGAGTATGATGATCCGGTCGTTGTGGAAGAGCAAGACGACGACGACGACGACGACGACGAAGAGGCCGAGGACGACGACTTTGACGAGGACGCCGACGACTGGGACGACCACGAAGATTTCGATGATGATGTCGACGACGACGAGTTTGGGCCGTTCGGTGTATTTCGACCCATGGCTGCCGCTGCGGGCTATCGCGGCTGTCATGCGGATGACGAGGTCAAGCACCTGCTAAAGCAGAACGACGACAAGGCCGACGGCAAAGTGGCAGATGATGACGCAAAAGAGCAACGCGTCAGTCTGCGCAAGAAAGCGGTGCACTGGGAACTGGTGGAAGCCATCATGGTGGTCATGTACGCCAACCTCAAAGAAGCCATCTGGCTCGAAAACTGGGGCGTCGGAATCAAGATCCCCAAGATCTACGACAGCGCAGGCATACTGGTCCATGATCCGATGGAGAAGCGCGAGTTCCTTGAGTTCCCCACCGGCTGGATCTCGTCGCTGCCCAATCCTCAGCCTGCCAAGCTGTATGTCAGCGAGGCTTCTGGCGATGACCAGCCCGCGAATACACCCCGAAAGACAAACGGAAATGTTCAGGAATCGCAAGACGACGAAAAGCCACACGACTGGGCACGCTGCGAGAGCTTCTGGGCCGGCTCGTACAGCTTCTTGGACTTTTCGCACTTTGTCGACTTCAACGTACGCCTGGCGAGGCAGCGCAGGCAAGCACTGGCCAGAGCCCAAGCCCACTCCAACGGCGCCAACGGCAAAACGGCACCCGTGCAAAATGCGTTCACCGTCGAAGGCCCACGCCCAAACCTGGTCGGGCAAGAAGAAGCCGTAGGCGACTGTCTGCAGCTCCGGCTCGAACTGCTGCCCAAATCGCAGCAGCCGGCGTACAACACCGACGAGGAAGGCCAAGAGGACGACCCGGACTACCCGACGCTCTTCTTCCGCGGCACAACCGTCACATACTGGGGCAACGAAGCGCCCATGCCGCGCGGCGGGGTGCACGGCATGGTGCGCCCCGTGTACGCTCGGGAGGAGGACGTGGACGACATCATGTCGAGAGGTCCGCGCGGCAAGAAGAAGATCGAAGGCTTGCATTGGTCGCTGACGCACGTCCACGATGGCGAGGATCGATGGCAGTTGGAAGGGATTCAGCCGGGCCCGCCGGGGACGAGGGCTCCGATCTTTGGGATCTGGACGGATGCGCTGCACGAGGAGGAGAGTCCGAATGGTCCGTTTGTGTATTGGATGATGGACGAACGGCCGTGGAGGGAGATTGAGCGGTTGAATCGGGCCGAGGCGCAGGCGGTGGCTGCTGCTAGGGCTGCGAATGGTCGTTAAATTCACACTTGGAGGCGGGAAGATACACTCGAGCTTTCAGTGCTGCGGCCGGCAGAGTCAAAATTTCACCTTTTGCATTTCATATCGAATGCCGATCAAGACTTTGACGTGCTGGCGAGAAGCATCTCCTCGTGAACATTGTACGCACCCGGAAGCCCTTTGGGCTTGATCATGAGCTGCACGCGATCCACGTCGCAGAGCAGACCCGCGCCACCTTCCAACCTCAGCACCTCCTCAGCACTCCTGCACAGCAGCCAGGTAGCTTTCGGGCTGGTCGACTGGCCTACGCTCACGTGCGGTTTGAACGTCTCCCTGCGACGAGCGTTTGACTCGATCAGCGGAGCAACTGCGCGCGTAAGCTCGGACTGCAGCCCGACGATGCGCTGCGACGCGTGCTCTGTGCCCGCTCCAGACTGTTCGGGGCTCCGTTTGTCCCGAAAGTTAGTCGGCGCGGGGCGGAGGTGAACATTGGTGTATTTGCGCAGGGGGAACGTCGAGACCTGATCGAGCAGCAGCCGATGCTGCTCAAACCTCGAACACGTCCCGGCTGCAGCTTGGACGATGTGCTCCAGCTTCGTCGCGTGCAGCTGAACCAGCTGATCGAGAACGCTTCGATCCTCCACCGCCGACGACCCTGCCGCTACGCGGGGAGTAGACAGCGTGAACGGCGGGACGAGCGTGATGTGCGGCCGCCAGCGCTCAAACGCCTGGTCGTGTACGCGGCGTAAGGTTTGAAGCTGGTCGAAGCGTTGCTGATCGGCAGGCGTGCTGGGGTGGAGGAGGACGACGAGCACGCCGACTAGGTCTGGGAGTGGCGTGGGCGGTGATCCCTGGGTTGTGGGTGATGTGTGCATTGTGTGTAGGTGAAATGATGTGTGACTCCGAAGAGCCACGAGTAAGGGGTGGTTATGCCATTGTGAGCGTGCACGACACAGCATCAAGCGAATGGGATGTTGGAAGTGGTGGATGTGGTGTGAAGAAGGATCGGTCTCGAGGCTTTGTGGCTCGGGAAGCGGAGGCCTACGTGGTGAACGCATCGCGTGGCGGGACGGTGGATACGGCGGCGCTGGTGGACGCGCTACACTTTGACGATCTTGAGAAGATCTATGGTCATGACGGCGCTTGTCAAAAAGATACACGCAGGTGCGAGACCTCGCGGCATATGTTGGCGAGATTTTCGACCATCTTATCCCGCTCACTTGCTTTGACTGTATCCTCAGACGGCTGGTCATTCAGTCACATACACTCCAAAAAGGCACTGGTCACAACAAGTCATGTCATGTCAAGTGAATCACAAAGTATTCCAACTATTGTTGTTGCTTGAAGATATCACGACAGCAGCGTTTTTGGTCAGCAAAGCCATCTCAACAAGTGGTCGGCACGCTCGTTCTAACGTTTCCACCACCAACGTTTCCACCACCACCCTTTTACTTCTCACACGCCCCACTCGGCAGTCCCACCGAGTATGGCACCTGCAATTGTCCCCCTTCCCCTCTTTGTGCCTTCATGTGATGAAAAAAGAACCTTGTCAACGGGGGCACCTGGCTTCATCAGTAGCGCCGTTTCTTCCGCACAAGCTCGTTGAGGCTTGCCACATTTAAAGGAGCAAGCCACGCTCTTTCCTCTCCCCTCTCCCCTCTCGCCTTGATTCCACCCTTCACCAACACAGGCACGAATCTCGCAGTATCGCTCAGCTTCACCATCCCGAATCATGAGGAACAGTCTCATCCACACCTTGTTTGTCACCAGTCTCGTTCTGACCTTTCTCGCAGCGCTTCTTGGCAGCGTTCAAGCTGCTGGAGACCCTGCCGAGGCCGGGACGAGTGGAGAAGCCCGTGATGAAGCCGACATTCGAGCCACCGCTCTTGACGAATTCCGTCGCAACTATCGAACTCTTTACCGCGACACGCTTGAACCAATTGTTCTCAAGGAGTATCCGTCAGCGGTCACGGACGAGGTCGACAAGCTACGCCACTTCGAAACCTCTGACTGGGGACAGAGTAAGTAGCTCAGCACATCTTGACCGCTTTCAGTGTAGGATCTCAGCAAGAGGCTCGTCGAGCTCACGCTCATTTGCCTTGTTTCCTCACATCAGACGATCTCGCCCAAGTGCTAGGCAGCTTGGACAAGCATCTCAGGAACCTCGTTAGCGGCCCCTTTCACCCCGAAAACATCGAACGTCAGTCCCCGGACATTCGTAAGCAACACTATCAAATCATGGAGGAGATATTGCTGTGGATGAGACATTACTTTAATACTGTTCATCTGGAACTTGGTGTGTCCCGAACCTCCGAGCTCCTTCAACACTACTCGAAGGTGCATAGACTTGCGTGGAGTGCGGCGCATCTTCCCGACCACTGATCCGATCGTTGCCTTTGACTGCATCATCGAATACAACACACACAAAACAAAGCATCACTCGCTCGAAACAAGTCATGTCATGTCAAGCGAATGTTAAGAGTGTTTGAATTGAGAATGGTGTTCAAGCAGCGTTTGGTCCGCAAAGGTCTCGAGGATCGCTTGCGGCGCCCATTGCAAAGTAATAGCTGTCGGAACGCGCCTGGTTCGATGGCGTCCGTCTGTCTGTCTTTGTGGTTGCATCCGGGGTTCGAGTTGGGAGTGATGGTGACGGGCACCTCGAGTATGGAGGCGGACAGAATCGTCGCGACGAGGCTCTCGCCATCGACGAATGCTCATGTCGGAATCGCTCCATGTCCAGGGCGAGTCGGGAACAGCAGCAGTATCGACGTGATCAGCGTCGGCAGGCACCATCGCAAACTGGCTTCTCACACCACCGAGTGAGACGCAGCGTTGCTTGCTGATGACACGACGCACTGTCGGAAAGCGGGATTTTTGCGCACAGAGCGCTCTTTTTTCTCCCCTACGTCGATCGATATTTCGTACCTCTCCCCACATCATCGTCCTTCGCTCTGTCCTCTCATCATCCATACCACCACCCGACCGCTCGCCAGCTCATCGCTCACCCAACAATGTCGATCCCCAAGATCCTAGTCTGCCGGCCGATGCCCTCGGACATCCTCACGCGCGCCGCCGCCCTGGGCCGTGTAGAACTCATCACCACGCCTTGCTCCTTCTCCGACCGCGCACCTCCCCGCTCCTGGGTGCTCTCCAACCTCCCCGGCGTCAGCGGTGCGGTCATCTGCCTCTCCGAACATGTCGACGCCGAATTCCTCGACGCGGCCGGCCCCTCGCTCCGGGTCATCTCCACACTCTCCGTCGGGTACGACCACATCGATCTGCCTCTGGTCAAGTCGCGCGGAGTACGCGTAGGCAATACGCCGCACGTACTCGACGATGCGGTAGCAGAGGTGTGTCTGCTGCTCGCGCTCATGGTGACGCGCCAAGCGCCTGCTGCGACCCGGGTTGTGCAGGAGGGTGCGTGGGCGGAAAATCCCTGGACGCCGCTGTGCTTCACGGGTCCGAGTCTGCGTGGTAAGACGGTCGGGTTTCTGGGGTTCGGCAATATCAGCCAGTCGCTCTGCCGCCTCCTCGTGCCGTTTAGACCCGCGAGGGTGGTGTATACCACGTCGAAGCCGCGAGCTTTTGATGCGGGTGATGGGTATTTCAGTTCGTTGATGCGCGACGGGTTTCCGGTGGAGGGGGTCGAGGTGGAGAATGTGCCGGAGGCGCTCGAGTTGGCCAAGGTGGCGGATATCGTGTTTGTGCTCGTGGATCTCAATGCGAGCACGAAGCATATTGTGGGTCGGCAGTTTCTGGGGAGGATGAAGCGGGAGGCGTACGTGGTGAACGCATCGCGAGGGGGCACGGTGGATACCGCGGCGCTGGTGGACGCGCTGCGCGAGGGCAGGATCGCAGGTGCGGGGTTGGACGTCGTTGAGAACGAACCCAGTGAGTATCGCTAGAGCGGCAAGATCCGCCGTCGTCACGGATCACGTCGAGACACCGCGCAACATCGTACGCCGCGATACCCTCTCTTACTGACACCATCCTTCTCCGTTGCTCAACGCAGACATCCCAGCGGACCACCCGCTGCTCGCGCCGGATATCAGGGACAAAGTCGCGCTGCTGCCACACGTGGGGAGCGGCACCATCGAAACACGCAAGGCCATGGCGGATATGACGATGAACAACCTGCTCGGCGCATTGGGGCTGCGCCAAGAGCCGGGCTTGGAGAGCGTCATGCCAGCCGAGTTGTAGGAAGTTCCCCACTTGGGCCGCGGTGCCGTTTAGCAGCGTGTGGAGGGCCTTGCCTCGACGAGATGGCGCGGATCTTTGCTTGTGATGTGAGCTTCGAATGCAATCTACAGCAGTGATAGACCACGTGTGTGTGTGTGTGTGTGTTGTTCAAGAGCAGCATGCTGTATCGAAGCGCTCAACGACGGAGCAACTCGGCTTTACCCTCGCCGTCAACGCCATCTTCACCCATCAGCACCATCAACCCCCATCGTTCTGACCACACCGCTTTCCGTTGCCAGCCACTGTGCCAAGCCGAACAACGGAACTCTCCGCCTTGCCCTGCCGCAGTTGGAAATGACTGGTCGAGCATAAATAAAAGGGCCTCTCATCTCGGCCAACCCGCGCTCCTCTCGCCCCTTTTGGACCTTTTCGAAAAGCGTACTGTATCTCGATCTGGTCTTGCTCGACATCGGCGATTTCGCTGAAATGGACCCTGCAGTTTTTACCCCGCAAATTTTGGCGCTCGAGACAAATGCGCGCCTCTGCAGGGTTGTTGGCAGGCAGCTCGGCAGTCTGCGTTAAGCGCTTTGCTGCAGTTTGCTCGTGTGGCTCGTGCTCGAGACGAACGATAAGCAGGTGGTTGAACACTGTTCAGGGCGCGCAAAGCAGGTCACGCGGCTGCTCCGAAAGCCAAAAGAGCACCTATAACGCCACACAGAGTCGAGAGAGGCACCGCAGAAAAGATGAAAGAGAGGATATCGATAAGTAGAGCTTGCTGAAAGTCAAAGCTCGAAAGAACGAGCAGCGTGGGAACTTTGAGCAGATCGTGTATTGCTTGTCGGCACGTCCGGTGGCAGCTGTCGTGCTGTGGCTGCGTCGCTGGCTTCTGTCTCGGAACTCCCGCTTCTCCAGCAGAGAGAGGCGGGAAAGTGCTTCCGCCGATCCTGATTCAGCCTCTTTTGAGCGAAAGAGCGAAAGTGCGAAAGAGCTCGCTCGGCTGTCCCGGTTTGCTCCCTACTCGACGGACAGCGGCGTGCGACTGTGCTTGTCAGGTGAAGAGTGAGTCGACGTGCCCGCCCGCCCGCTCGATCTCTCTCTCTTTTTGCCCTCGCCCGCTCAAGCTGCGAACGGTGCATTCGGAAAGAGCTCAGCTGCTCCCACCTCCTTTGCTACAAAAGGAGAGCTTTGTTCGGCCCGCTCTTCCTTCCTTCCTTCCCTCCTTCCCTCCTCCCACACTTGAGATTCTTTCGAGCCATTCTCCGTTATCCTCCCACCTCTTGAGCGTTCTTCTTCATCATCGTCTCCATCTCCACCCCGCCTCGTCTATACGTTCACTAGACCACCCGTCACTGCCTCAACCTCAGCACCGCTCAAACACCGTCCACGCTATCCAAGCGTATCTCGTCGAACTAAACACACGAAACCTCGCTCGCAATGTCGACCCTCCGCATCCCCTCTGCCTCGGGCGCCAACTCGGGCACGTTCAACGCTGCCAAAGGCGCGCTCGCTGGTGCTGGTGCCGGCGCTGCTGCCGGCTCGTCAGCGGGTAGCAACAAGGCCGCACCCAAGACGTACCCCTTCTGGCTTGGAGGTGAGTTCCGCATCTACTCCTGACATGTCCATCCGAAACTCCGTGCGCTGACGCCAGAGCTCTTTGTTTCACACTTCTACAGGCGCAGCCGGCTGCTGCGCAGCGAGCATCACCCACCCCCTCGACCTGACCAAGTACCGCCTCCAGACCGCGACCGTCAAACAGGGCATGCTGCGCACCATCGTGCTCTCCATCCGCACCGAAGGCGTCACCAGCCTCTGGCACGGTCTCACCGCCACCCTGCTCCGCCAATTCACCTACTCAGTCACCCGGTTCGCGGTGTACGAAGACATGAAATCGCGCGTCGCCGCCTCCTCGGGCCGCACTGCACCCACGACCGCGCAGCTCGCGCTGTGTTCCGGCACGGCCGGCGCTGTCGCCGGCGTAGTGGGCAACCCGGCAGAGATTGTGCTCGTGCGGATGTGTTCCGACCTCAACCTGCCACGCGAGGCGCGCTACGGGTACAGGAACTGCATCGACGGCCTGGTGCGCATCGTGCGCGACGACGGCGCCGCTGCACTTTTTCGAGGTCTGGGTCCCAACGTGTTTCGCTCCGTCGTCATGAACATCTCGCAGCTCGGCTCGTACGACCTGTTCAAAGGTATCCTTCAAAAACTGGATGTCGTGCCGGATGGCCCCGTGCTGCAGACCGCAGCGAGCTTCTGCGCGGGCACGCTGAGTACTACGCTGTGCACGCCCATCGACGTGGTCAAGTCGCGCGTGCAGAATTTGAAGCGGGGCGCGGGTGGGGGTGTCGGCGTGGCGGGCGTGGTGCGGGACGCTCTGGCTAAGGATGGGCCGGGGGTGTTGTTTAGAGGTTGGACGCCCGCGTGGCTGAGGCTGCAGCCACAGACGACGTTGTTGTTCCTGTTCTTTGAACAGTTCAAGGCGCTGGTGGATAGGAGTCGCGAGAGCAAGGTGGGGTCGTGAGGTGCGGAAGGACAGTTGAAGGTAGAGAGGTATCCAAAGTCAACAATGCAGAGCGATGCTTTTGGGTCTCTTTTTCACACAACGAGGGCGTGGTGTCGCACGTCGCAAGACCCCTTTGCATTGCGTATGAGTCCAGCTGCGTCACAAAGCGGCTGTTTCCATTCTACTGCATTCCCTTGCTGGCTACGAATCACGACGTCGACTCGTCCATAAGCACACTGCTCTGATCATACCGCTCCGTGTGCAGCTCCTCGTCCAAACTGTGCTGCAAGCGAGCCGACGCATCGAGGCTCATCTCGGCGGCCGTTGCAACCGACACATCGTCCACCCTTCCCTCCGCTCCCTTATCCACCACTCTGACCCTCCCCAACCCAACCGGCGATTCCGGGATCGACGCCAGATCGGCGTGTCGGCCCGGCACCGCGTCCATCATCTGCCTCGCCTTGCCCTTCCCCACTCCAGCCTCCTGCTCCTGACGCCGGCCCAAGCGCACCTGTGGGTCGTACTTGCTGAACCTGTTCACGCCGTAGTGCACCTTCTCCTCCAAGACAAAGTCCAGCAGTTCGGTTGCGTGCGCGTCCCTTGGGTTGATGGACAAAGCCTCGTGGTAGTGCTGGATCGCTGCGTCGAGCTCGCCCAGCTTGTGCGCGAGCATGCCTAGCCCCAAGTGTGCCTGGTGGCTGTGCGGGTCGAGCTCGACGACGTTTTCGAATGCGCGTTGTGCCGCTGCGTCGTCGCCCAAGCGCATTTTCGCTAGGCCGAGGTTGAGGTAGCTCGCGGTCCAGCTGCTCGCCGGGTGCTGCGTGTCTTTTGCTAGCTCGATGGCGCTCCCGAACAGCTGCGCTGCCGTTTGCAAGTCCCCCGTCTGCAGCGCGACCACCCCGCGTTCGTTGGCGAGCAAGGGGTCGTGCGCCCACACCCGCGCAGCGCCCTCCAGCGCCAACCGCGCCAGCGCCAGATTGTCCTGATGCAGATGCTCCATCCCCACAAACAGCTTCGGCAGGTGCGATTGCGGAAACAGCCGCGCCGCTGTAGAATACGCTATCACCGCCTGGTCGCTCTCGCCCTCCATCGCAAACGTGTGCCCAAACGCCACCCACCCCGGCGCAAATCGCGGATCCAACAAACTCGCTTTGCTGTAATACCGCCGCGCCTCGGCCCACCGCCGTGTCGTCGCATACCACGTACCCACCGCGTACCACGCCACAGCCGCCTCGGGCTGCAGCTCGGTCAACCTGTGCGCTAGCATGAACAGCGCAGGCCGCAGGTTGCGCAGGTGGTAGATACACGCAATGTGCACCGGCAGCGTCGCGGCGTGATCGGCACACAGCTCGAGGATCCGGCTCGTCACCACGAATGCGTCCGCAAACCGCAGCCGCGCAAACAGCTCGGACGCCAAGCCGTACAGCACATCCGCGTCGTCCGCCAGCCCGTACTCGCCCACCAACCGCCGCCTCGCCACAGCCGCAC
>JALCCG010000326.1:0-22645 GCA_023212695.1 Sporisorium sorghi | reverse complement strand
ACAAAACGAAAAGAGGGAGGGGGGGGGGGGGGGGGGGGGGGGGGGGGGGGGGGGAGTTTTGTTTTTTTTTTTTTTTTTTTTTTTTTTTTTTTTTTTTTTTTTTTTTTTTGGTCTTGGGGCTCTCCCGCTCTTGTTGCTGCTGCTGCACCTGCCGCTCACAAACAGGCAAAGGGACCGAGACACACACACACACACACACACACACGCCGCAAGCCCACGCTGCAACAAGGTGGGCTTATGGTTCTCCCCCTTTCCTCCTTCTCGAAGCACACGCAGACAGACCACTCTCTCTTTTTCTTCCCATCATCGTTCTGTTCTGTTGACTGATTGTAGCGAGGTCGAATGCGAGTCAAGCGAGATGGTTGATGTGAGTGAGTCTCCCCTTTTTTTCGCGAGCGAGAGAAAGAAGCACACGCTGTAAATGACTGCCATAGTGCCCGCGAATGTGACGCCTCGGCGTGCTGGCGCGTGTGACATGGCTTTGGAATTTGAGCAGAATGCCGTGCGCGTGTGCTCATTGGCGAGAGCGTCCTTCGGCATCAACAGCATGAGCTCTGACTCCCGTGACTGTCGCGTCTTCACCACCGTCTAGGGCCGGGCAGACAGTGCCAAGAGCAAAAGCACTTTCAACTCCGACGTCGCACATCCATGGGTTTCGCCGAAGCTCTCTCTCCTCACTTGAGAGTACAGTCCCTCGAATGAGATCGGTCTGGAGTGTGGATCGTCAGCTTTCTGGAACGAGATTTGTTGTTGTTGTTGTTGAAGATGGTCGATCAGCCTCCTGTCAAGGAGGCACAGTTAGGCGAAAAGCGGCAAAACGCCCGACCAGCATGAAAGCGGCAAGAGCAGCTGATCGCTCCCCGGCTCGGTGTTACTTGGTGGCGACGTCAGCTGGATCGCGGCTTGCCGACGGACAAGGAGCCCTAACCAACCCACCCGTCTCTGGCCTGCTGTCATAGAAGGCTTCGCTTGGAGCGGCTCGCAATTTTTGGTCTTGAGATTGTGCTATTTTCATACATACACTCGGCACCTTGTCAGATCGGGAATGAAACCAAGATCGCATCTCGATTGGCTCTACTTGCCTCCACATGCGCTCGGTCCTCGGTCCCTGGTGCTGGTGACGTTGTGTATGACAAAGGTCCGTGCCATGCCTCCTGACGCCCTTGTTTGCTCTGGCTTTTTGGCTCTGGCTCGGTCTGTGATTCATCGTCAGAGACTCGCTCGCCTTCGCTTGTCCTGTCCTTGCCCACATGTGTGGCAGGCAGGTGTGAGAGGCAGTGTTGTGATGAGATCACATCGCGTCCCCGTCTCCTTTCCTGCTTGGAGAAGACGCAAGAACTGCGCACAGCCCAGTTTGAGCCTGAGAATGATGTCATCTTGCTAAGTTTAGATGTCACTTGGAAGTGTCGATCCTCGACCGGCAGCTGCCACAGCGGTCGGTGGCTTCAAGATAGACGGTTCCTGCTTATCCTCGAGGCCACCATCGTTGACAACAACAACAACATTAAAAACTTGCACCTCCTCTCTCGGCTCTATATTCACAACACACACTGTTCAACAATGTCGACCAACACCCAGGCCCACGACCCTACCGCCCAGGGCGCGCACCACAAGGGCTCTGACCTCACCCCGCAACAAAAGATTGACACTTTGCTCGAGGTCACCAAGCACATCGGTACGGGTATGCTCACCTCGCGCTCTCCCGACGGCAAGCTGGCGTCGCGCGCCATGGCGCCTGCCACGACCGAGGGCCTCGTCTTCTCGTTCTACATGAACACCGACTCTGGCAAGACGGACCATGTCGAGACGGACCCGCAGGTGAACGTGGCCTACTTCGACCCCAAGACCACCGACTGGGTCTCGATCTCGGGCAAGGCCGTGCTCAACAAGGACTCGGGCAAGATCAAGGAGCACTGGTCCAGCCAGCTCTCGGCGTGGTTCGACGATAAGAAGGACGGCAAGCACACGGGCGACCACAATGATCCCAGGGTGGTGCTGCTCGATGTGCACCCGGAGGAGATCCGCGTGTTCAAGGCCGACGGCAGACTGAGCGCCCTCGCACAGACTGCTAAGGCTGCGGTTAGCGGCAAGGCGGCTAGTCCCGGAAAGCTGCTCATCATCACGAGCCAGGAGATCCAGCTCGCGTCGAGCGTGCACAAGCCTGTGCACTGAGTGGCCGGACGCAACTTGTCGTGTTTTTACCACGCAATCTGATATCCCTTTTGTCTGAAATGCTAGAAGCTGGATACAGTAGTCTTTTGAGGATTGAGAACCACCAATGTCATACGGAGTTGGAGTGTCCATGTTCTCAGTGTCACTGGCGAACGAGCCGCACCAACCGCAATCGAGCCTAGAAATGACACGACGATCCAAGCTGTATCCGTTGGGCAAAGCTCGTCGACTCCTGCTCGAGCCAGCATGTCGAGCGTGAGTTGGAAGAACTCGGCCTAGGCCACACAGCTCTCGGACCGACGATCTCTGGAAATCATCGCAGCGAGTGCGTGGGAGCGACTTCATGCACGTGCCTTTCTTCTTCCTCTCTCTCTCTCATAACCCACTTGCTCTCTCCCTCCATCATAACCCTCTCGAAATCGCTCGCACCATGTCCACCTCTGCCCCCGCCAGCAATCCCTTGGCGCACCTCCAAACCGCCTCCCTATTCGACGTGTCGAACCTCACATGCGTCGTAACCGGCGGCTCGTCCGGCTTGGGCCTGTACGCCGCGCACGCGCTCGCCTCCAATGGGGCATTGGTATACATCATCGGGCGGCGGCAGCCTGCGCTTGACGACGTTGTATCGAACTTTCGCACGCTCTGCCCGTCCTCCACTGGCGAACTGGTGGCCATCCCCGCAGATATCACCTCCAAAGCGTCGCTGACGACCGCGCGGGAGCTGATCGGCTCTGACCTCGCTTCGCGCTCCAAAACGGGGATCCAGGTGCTCGTGTGCAACGCCGGAATCGGCGGGCGCTTTCTGCGCTCCTACGGCCACGCCGCTCCCACCTCCGCGCAGTCAAAGGATCAAGAGTTGAGCGATATAGTTGACGAACTCTGGTCGTTCGACGAGTCGGAAATCGGCTCGATCCTCAACACCAATGTCGCCGGCACCTACCTCACCGCGCTGGCGTTCCTGCCGCTGCTCAAAGCGGGCTCCTCGCCCGCGTATCCGTCCCAGACGATTCTCATCTCGTCCAACGCCGCTTGGGCCAAACTGCCGATCCTCAACCCCGTGTACAATGTCTCCAAGACCGCGGTCTCCCACCTCGGACAAATGCTCAGCACGCTCTTCTGCGACCACACCCTCCGCACCAACGTCATCGAACCTGGGCTCTATCCCAGCAGCATGACCAGCACCGAGCCTGGCGATAACCAGACCGGCCACGCCCGCCTCAGCCATACGAATGGCGCCGACATCCCCGTGGGCAGGTGCGGAAGGCCCCAGGAACACGCTGCTGCCGTCGTGTACTTGGCGAGCAGAAGCAGTGTGTTTGCCAACGGCGCGACCATGAGGATCGATGGTGGCGCGCTGCAGAAGCTGCCGGCGTCGGATTGAGAGCGCGCTCATGAGGCTCCTCGTAGCGTCACACTGTCACAGACAAGGCATGATGGGTCCAGTTGCGCCTAAGTTACGTTCGATGCTGTCATTGCTGATCCCAACTTGCGTTCGAACAAGAGCTTCCAACTCCTCCTTTCTCCTCCCTCCTCCCTGCTCGCCCTCTCCCTCCTGTAGTCATGTAGCACGCGCAATCCCAACCCCATTCCGTCCCTCAGGCAGCCCCAGCACCACCACTGGTCTTCTTGCCGCCCAACTTGGCCTCCTTCCCCACCTGCTGTTGCTGCTGAGCACTCTTCCCCACCTCACCGCCCGCGCCCTCCCGCTCAGCCAACAACTCTCTCTCAGCGGCCGCACTCCACATGAGCCGCCTCGGCATCTTGCCCGTCGGCGGCACCTTGTAGCGCTGCTTGTCCTGTTCCTGGTCCGGTAGCGTGTTGGCGAGCACCACCGGGTCCTCTTGCTCTTGCGCCTGGTGGGCGTCGTTGTCGTCCTCGTCGTCCTTGTGCGCATGTTCGTTGAGCTTGATGCGCTGGCGATGCTCGCGCATCTTTTCCGTGTAGAACGCGCGCAGCAGGCCGATCTGCGCGCCTATCGCTGCACTGACCAGCGGCACTGCTGGTGGTGGTGGCGGGTACGGCAGCACGCTCTCCTTGGCCGTCGCCGCTCCACCTCGAGCGGCGATCCCGCTGTGCCCACCGCGCGATTTGCCGTAAAACAGCCGCGTCGGCACCGTCAGCCCACTAACCCCCAGCTCCCGGTCCAGCCCCAACTCTCTAAACCCAAAGTAGTCATCGCCCAAATCCTCCGCAAACTGCCCCGCAACCAACGCTTCGCCGTTGTCCGCAAACAGAGCCTCGTCCTCCACCACCCCGCGCTCGGTCGACTGCGCAAACTGCTCCCGGTAGCTTCCGCGCAACTTGCGTAGCAGGTCGGACAGCTTGCTGCCGTACCGCTCGACGTCGTTGCGGATGTAGTTCTCGAGCGACAGCACGTCGGCGCCGCCACACTCGTGCAGCGTGTGCAGAATCATCTCTTCCGCCGAGAGCGAGCTGGCGTACCGGTCCGCGTAGATGCGCAGCATGCGGCCCATGTTGCCCATAAACTCGCCGAGTGCGTCCGTGAGCACGTCGACCGCGCCGCGGTGGCCGCCCTCGAAGCCTTGGTGCGCGAGCAGCGTGCGCACGTTGTACGACGCGTGCTCGCGCGCCGATTCCGCCGTGATTCGCGCCAGTGGATTGTGCATCGCCGCTGTCCCTACACCGTTCGCCCGATGCTCTTGTTGAGCCGAATCTTCCGGATCGGATGGGTAATCCGACTCGTCGTCCGACGACATGGACGTCAGGTACGCCGGGATGGGCGCTTCGTTCTCGACATGGTGCGCTAGTGACAAAAACTTGTTGTGCGTCGCTTGCACCTTGTGCAGCGTGCGGATGTTGCGCGCGATCCTGCCTTGCAGACCTTTCCGCCTCGTGGCGGGCACCAAGTGAAACGGCTTCTTTCTCTTCTTGCCCCTGTCGTTTTCGAAGGCTGACGACCAAGACGACGGAAGCAGCGCAGACGACGGCAGAGCAGGCAGGGCGCTTGCCATGAGCTGCTGCGAAGCCGTCACGGTGAACCATTCCGCGGATGCATCGAGCGCAGAAATGCTCTGCGACGAATTGGCGATGGTGCTCGTCGGGGGTGGCGCTGGAGTCGATCCTGATGTAGACTGGGTTCGCGATTGCGGTTGCGATTGCGGTGTTGGTCGCGGTTCCGGCGTCTCCTTTTCCTTGCCTTTGTCGCCCAACAGCGGAGCGAACATCGAGCCGAGCACAGCACTCAGCGGATCCTCTTGCTCCTCGGCATCGTTCCTGATCCGCTCCATCGCTTCCACGGGCGCCAGCAGCATCGGCCTCGAGCTCGGCCCCGCCGCTGCCGCTGCCGCTCCACTCGTTTCGAGTAGATGCAGGCCGGCATCGATGCGGCTGAACTCCATCATGCTCTGCGGTGTGCGCACAAAGGCTTCCTGAAGCTCGAAGTTGGAATCAGCCCGTTTCCTCCTGCTGCGTTTGCGTGCGTCTTCCTTCCCCGCTTCTGCTGCTGCTGCCGCCGCCGCCGCCGCCGCCGCTGCTGCCGCTTCTCCTTGAGGCGGAGGAGTGCTAACGCCATCCTTCCCCGCGCCATCCAACTCGATCGTCGCCGTCACCGGCGCATTGGTCCCCCAATGCACCAGAGCGTCCTTGACATCGCTCTTGTCGCTGATAAACTCCAACAAGTGATCGGCCTTCTTGCGCATGAACTGCACATTGCGCCGCAACGGGTGCGTCGGATCCGAGTTGTAGATGAGACAGTTGTCCCAGATCAAGTTGAGGTCGTGCGCAAACTGCTTCTTGTTCTTGTACTGCCCTGACTTGACCTTTTTCTGCATGGTGCCCAAGTCCATCGGGTGCTTGATCACGTCGTAGTAGTCCGGGGCATCGCGCTTGCTGACCTTGGAGAGGAAGGCAGTCGAGTGCTCGGTGTAGTTCTTGAGCTCGGTGATGATGCGGTCGATGGACTCGAGGAACTCTTCGCGTTCGTCTCGGCCTTTGCACACCTCGGTGAGGAGCTCGCGCAGCTCGGCATCGCCCAGCTTGACCGAGGCGCGTTTGGCTTCGATCGCTTGTAATAGGTACTGTTGCAGAACATTTTGGGGCCGCGGGACGTTAGTATTACTTTACAGAGCACCGAGAGATGCGAGGGTGCTGGTGATGCAACTCACCTTCATTGAGATGGTCTATGTAGATGAGCTGTTGTGTAGCTCCGTGTTATCGCTGTGTCCATGTGATTTGCAATGAGTTTTACCGAGGGGTCCAGGTTGAGAAAAGGATGCTTGACACCCTACAGTGGAGCTGCTGCTGCTGCTGCTGCTGCTGCTGCTGCTGCTACTACGAGCGGGCTTGAGCTTCCGTCTGACCGCGGAAGCTGGTTTGGAGCCGTCGACCGGTGCACCGGCTGATTGAGCGGTATCGATAGTGCGACTCGCGCTCCAATACGCAGGTGTAATCCGTCCACTACGCGCTGAGAAGCGCCTCGTATGCTATCCAATCGCTTCGTCTGCCCTCAACGACACGTCGTAATGCTCGTCCACGCTGACTTGGCTGCCGTGGGGGGTCGGCGGGTATACTGTGTTTCCCAAATCAGGATCCGATTCGGTTCGCTCCTCGTAACGTGAGTACCATGCAGCGAGTGTCGAGTGCCGGTGTCAAGGACCTTCTGAGTAATGATATCGATGTCGTTGTTTGCTTTTGGACGCCGAGTGGTGGTGGCGACGATGGCGACGACGATGATGATGGTGGTGGTGGTTGGTGGAGAGAAAGACGCGGGGGAAAATTGCAGTCTTGAGCAGGATTCCCGGGCGAGCCAAAAACCGATTCGGCGTCGGTCTTCCAAATTCCGATTTCCGCGAATCTCGGCCCCAAAATCACCATTTCGCCATTTCGCGCCGCGCCGCGTTTGGCCGTTGCAGAACCAACCTCGCTCGCTCTACGTACACAGTGTCAATAAATACAGTAGCATCATCACTCGAGGACGTTCTGATCAGACAATGATTAATGTGAATCTCTGTGTGTGTGCGAGTGTGCGGGTGTGCGGAATCCGAGTACTGTACAGCTCTACGACTCTTGCGACGATCCGCCGCTCTGCCCATTCAACTGAGCCGCCTGCTGCGCCTGCTCCTGCTGCACCCTCCTTTTCACAGCCTGCTTCTCCTCCAACTCGTCCAACAGCTTCTCGGCATCGTCCACCACAAACCCGTGTCCGAACGTATGCCTAAACATGTTGTCCGGGTCCACCCTCTGCTTGATTTGCAGCAGCCGCTTGAAATTGCTCAAGCCATAGGCGCCAATCACGCGGTCCATGCGTTCGGACCTGCCCAAGAAGCACGGGTAGGGCCCGCCGACGCTCACCTTGTCCACCACCTCGTTGAGCCAGCGCTCGACGCTCTCGATGCACGTGCTGTCCTCGGCCTGGCCGCTCCACTGCTGCAGCGAGCCCACGGTGAACTTGGCCGCGCGCGCTTCCGGGCAGATGCACGTCTCGTCCTCCGGGCTGTCTTCGACCGCTCCGCCCATCAGCTCGAACAGCCACACGGCTCGACTGCCGAGCCCTTGGAAGTTGCGCACGCTCTTGGCGATCACGTCGTCGGTCAAGGTCGAGATCAGATCGCCGCGCACCATCCATCGTCGTCCCGTGCCGCCCTTGAGCACCTTGGCCACGCCGTCCTGCTGCGACCGGAAGCTGCGCTCTTCGACGTCCTTGAGCAGCAGCCGCTCGCCCGTCCAGCTGCTGATGGCTTGAACCAGCGCCTCGCCGTCCGACTTGGGGCCCAGGTAGCACACCTGGATCACGATCACATGTGATGTCTTGCTGGGACCCGCGGTGAGGATGAGGTTGGTGTAAAAGTTGCGTGGAAGCCCCGCTTTGAGGCAGTCGCGCCAGTGTCGGATGAGCGAGCTGGCCGTGGCCGGATTGAGAGGGTAGATCAAGTTGCCCGAGTACACCGATGGTACAGGGTATGCCTTGGCGGTGAGCCTCGTGACAATACCAAAGCACGGCGCTGCTCCCCTGACGGCCCACCACAGATCCTGCTCCTGCTGCGACTTGGTCTTTGACTCTTGGTTGAGCGTCACAATCGTGCCATCGGCCAGCACCATTTCGACCTCGACAATGTTGTCGAGCGACAGACCGTATGCTCGCGTGAGATAGCCGAATCCACCTGTGGTCATGGCTGTCGAACCAACAGGATACGCCGACACAGGCACATGGTACGGAACGCCATTGACCACGAGCGGCGGCAAAGCGTCGGATTGGTCGAGCTGCCTCTCCTTGCCTTTGCTCTTGTCGTCGATTGCAGCGATGAAAGCGCCTTCGCGTCCCGCTCGGTCCGTGAAAGCGTCTAGGCCGCGAATGCCCACGCCTGGACCAAAAGACGCCAGCGCATAGCGATCCTCGTACACACCGGGTGGCAGGATGGCCGCAGCCGTGTTATGGTTGCCCTCCGGGCGCGAGCCAAAGTTGTACGGGATGGCGGGATCAGCCAGCTGAGGAGAGGGCGAAGGCGAGCCGTACTTCTGCAGAGGCGAAGGGATGAAGCGCGGTAGCGTCGAGCTTGGGTCGTTGCTGCCATCCTGGTTGACGGCCCACGTGGCTGAAGGCCAGGCATCCTGCAGATCGCTGAGTGTCGATGCTCCAAAGTAGCCGGACCCACTCGCGCGGCCCGTGTCGAGCTCGTTGGACGAGCCTTCGCCGGACGACGATCGCGCGCTGCGGGAGCCGGATCGCGCAGCAGCGGCAGCTTCCGGGCTGGCTGCGAACGCCTCCGAGTCCCACGGCAACGATCCGGGAGCAGCAGAGACGCTCGAGATGCCGGCGTCGGCGCCGTCGCTACGCCAGACGAAGCCGCCCTCGGGCAGCTTGACCTTGTCTCCTGGCGTGCCGGATGGCGGACGATGATGTCGATGCCATCGCTGGTGCTCTGCGCTTGCGTTCGTGTCCCAGCCATCAGGTGTGCGACTGCACGACATGCCACGTGGAGGACGGGCTGAATCTGATCCTGAGCTGGAACGGGATCCGGATCGCGAGAGGTAACCCCTCTGCGAGGGAGGGGCTTCATGCCTAGGCAGCGAGATGTTGGAAGGGCGCTTGAAAGGGACATTCTCGTCACCCACATCGTCGGTGGTGACGCCTCCGATGGCATCGCCGTCGATCGCTTTGGCGTCTGCATGCTCGCCACCTGCGCTAGAGGATTTGCCCGAAGACTGTTTGGAAGCCGAGGTGAAGCTCGATGCGAGCTGAGACGAGCTGCCGCCGCCATTGGAGCCGGAATTGCTGCCTCCGCCGGGAGAGTCGGAGGCGTTGCCAGAGAGATCGAGCTGACGATCGATCCAGGCTTTTGCCGGATTGGGTGTGACGCCGCCTTTGATGGATGAGGATGCTGAGCCAAAGGTAGGATACATGGGCGCAGCATCACGCGGCTCGGAGGCATTGAGGAAATCGCTTCTGGAAGCGGCGACGCTGCGTGTGTTGTCGTTGTTGTCGCCACTGGAAGACTGATCGCGAATTACTCTGTTGGCGTGGGTGGAGCTTGGATACGAGCTCTCGCTGTCAGCATCTGCGCCGCTCTCGTGGCTTCGACCTTGCTGCATGATTTGCGATTTGTTGCCGGCGTCTTGGATCCTGCGCCTTGACGCTGAAGCGGTGAGGGCGTCGGCTGTGTCAAGGGGTTGCGCCGCAAAGGCTTGATCCGACTCGCGAGCTTTGCGCTTGAGCGCGTTCTTGACGGCGTCTTGCGGATCAATGTCTTCAGAGGCTTCGCCTTTCGACATGTCGTTCTTGGTCGCTCGATCCTGGATGGGGGTGGCGTCGGGGTTGTGGATCTGCTGCATGACGAGCTGATCAGCTGCACTGACGGCTTGGCTGTGGAAGGTGATCGAGTCTGCGTTTGCTTGAGCCGTGATGGGAGCGATGGCAGCGGATGGTGAATCAGCTAGTGGGGGCTGGTGCAGAAATGGCTGAGACGAAGATGATGCTGATGCATCGGAAGCAGCGGCACACATGCCGGTAGGATTGTACAATGTGGCAGGACCGACAGCAGGCACGGTCAAGGGAGAAGAGTCGGGGCCGTGCAAAGCAGCGGCATTGCCTGCGGGCAATTGGTTGGGCACGACGAGCTTGACACGGTCCATCAACGAGGTGTCGATGACGACGTCGCCCTGGATGGCCCAACCAGCTGTAGCGAAACCATCGGACTTGATGGAAGGCGAGAGACGGTGAGCGGCGCAGAACTTGACGGCGGTGGAGACGTCGTGTACGTCAAGAGGCAAGGCGACCATCCAGCCGCCGAGAGGAGCGGCATCGTTAAAGATGGTGACGCTCTTTGCAAAGACGGGTTCACCGCGGATGGCGAGTTGGCCGCGAAAGTTGGGAGCGAGCTGGGAGCGCAACGACTCGAAGCGGGCGTACCTTTGCCTGACCTCTTCCTCGGTGAGAGGAGTAGGCTCGGGAATGTCGTAGGGAGGAATGCGAGTGGTCATGATGGTGATGATGCGCGGTTAAAGGTGAGGTTGAGGAGGGTCAACGAGAGTCCTGCGTGTGCAGAATGGTGCAGCAGGACGAGCGTCGAACGGGGATGGAGGGCCTGTGGGCCGTGATGTGGTGAGGATGGAGCCCAACAAGGCCCTTGGTGGCAGTGAGGATGGTTGGGCAAGAGCCGGCGTGATGGCAGGCGGACGAGCGTAGATGGATAACAACGTCAGTGTCGGAAAGCAGCGTTGCCGTCGAGTGTCTGTTGGTGGGAGGGATGGATCGAGCCGAGCAATAGTAACCGCTCCTCTCTTCGGAACGAAGGCTGAAGAGCAGAAGAGGGTTGAGAGGATGACCGAGAGAAGAGATGAGGATGCTGCTGCTGCTGCTGCTGCTGCTGCTGCTGCTGCTGCTGCGAGCACAGCCGGTTGTACGCGTCGTAGCAAGCTGTAGTTCGAGAGCAAAGTGGTAGTGAAAAGGAAGTGGGATGCTGGTTGGAGATGCAAAGATTGTAGAAAGCAGCAGCAGCTCACCTCAAAAGCCAATCCTCGCTTGCTGCTTGAATTGCGTTTAAACTTGCGCTGCTCTGTGTAGGAATCGCTTTGCTTTGCTTTGCTTTGCTTCTTCCTTCCGTGCGAAAATAGTTGAAGGTGGCCACGCCTCGTATACTCGGAATTTGGCAGGGAAATTCGAGTTACCAGGCGTGGCCACACTTTGGATTTTTTTTTGGATTTTTTGGATTTTTGGATTTTTGGATTTTTTTCGGCGCAGACCGGGCGAGACGAGTCCAACTGGGACGATCGGGCGTGCCAACCGCCTGGCTTTTCCCGTCAAAAATGCTCTCTTTCGTAATCGCACAGCGCAGCTCGCCTGGACAATTTTGCGCTTTCAAATCTAACACTCTAAAGATGGCGCGAAAAATGGGACAGCCTCGTCCGAGAGAAGCACGACACGACGTGGAAGTGCATGTTTCACAGAGAGAGCGTCAGTGCGCCAGCGAGCCAATCCTTTCTTCCTGTCCATCTCTCATCATCATCATCTCTTCTCCTCCAAAAGCACACGAAGCCACAAGCTGGCTCTTGGCTCGAAGCGCAACCCCGCCTGCATCGTGGTCACTGGTTGACCTCTTCAAGCAAAGCAGCGACGACAGCACATCCACCATGGCGTCGATGTCAGTCACATCGTCATCAGCACCACAGCCACCACCACCACCACCACCACCACACCGCTACACCCGCAGCAAAAATGCAAGTGCCCACAGTACCAGGAGCGGGCGATTCCTCACTCTCTGTCTCTGCGCCCTGCTCTCGCTATTGCTCCTCACCTCTCCCACCCGCGCCTCATCCAAAAACATCCAGATGCGTGAGATGGACTCAGACGCCATCGTGCCTCTACGCTCCCACAGCATCTACGCGCCGTACGTCGACTCGAACCTGCAAAACAAGTTCTGGGATTTCGGCGCGGACGCCATCGTCGACACGAACCGCTACATCCGCTTGACCCAAGACCGCCCGTCGCAGATGGGCTGGCTGTGGTCGCGTCTACCGTTGACGGCGGACAACTTTGAGATCGTGTTCGAGTTCAAGATCGACGGACATGCGTCCCACGTTGCAGGCGATGGCATGGCCGTGTGGCTGACGCAGGAGCGCGCTAAGCCCGGGCCCGTGTTTGGCTCGGTGAATTACTTTACGGGCATGGGGCTGTTCTTCGATAGCTATCCGAACTCGCGCCATCCGTACTCGTTCCCGCGCATCTCGCTCATGAGCGGCAACGGCGTCGAGGCGTACGAGAACGACAAGGACGGCGCCAGGCAGGAAGTCGCGGGCTGCTCCATCGATTACAGGAACGCCAAGATCGCCACCAAGGGCAAACTTGTCCATGTTAAGGATGTGTACACCGAGCTGCAGATCCACCATTCCGAGTGGGACCACTGGGAGAGCTGCTTCAAGCTCGACAACCTCACCCTGCCCCTCAACCCCTACCTCGGCTTCTCGGCGCTCACAGGCGACGTTTCCGACAACCACGATATCGTCAGCGTCACCACGTCCAACATCGTCTACCGCAACCGCACACCGCACCAGATGCGCGAGATGCGCAAACAGCACTTCCCCGAAAAGTACGGCGTCAAGCCCGAGAAGAAAGGCTGGTCGTTCGGCGGTAACACCAGAGGCTACTCGAGCCATGTTTCCGAGGCCAAGAGTGGTGGTGGCGGATCCGGCAGAGGTGGCTTTGTGGGCTTTGTGCTGGGCGTATTCGGCGTTCTGTTCTGGCTGGTCAAGTGGGGACTCATCTTGGCTGCGGTGGGGGCGTGTGTCATGCTCGGACTGCAGTATCAGAAGCGTCAGAACATGAAGCGATTCTGAACCCTCTCTCTCAATAGCACTCGGCATTTGTATGACCATTCAATCATGTCGCAAAAACGCTAAAAGTTGCATTGTCAGTGCTGCGTGATCTACAGCTCCAGCTGCTGAACCATCAACCGTTGCAGCGTATCCAGATCCACTGCCAGCGGCTTGGTCGTGAGCCTGATGCGCTTCTCCTCCAGTGCACCCTCGGCGAACTGCACGCTGAGCAAGCTCGGTTGCGCGAATGTCAATGTGCACACCAGTCGTCTGCTGCGCTGACCGCATTGCTGCACGTACACCCTCGCGTGGCCGTGGAGCGCGTCGAGCGGGCTCGCTTGTGCTTTCCCTACTGCACCTTCACGCGCGGTGGCCGACGGTGGCGTAGCGTCGACGAGCCGGCTCAGCACCTCCATGAGATGCTTCAGCCTCGCCGCCTTACCAACAGCGCTACTGGCGAGCGGCACGAGCGGCACGAGCAGCACGCTCACCTCCTTTCCTGTTTGCAGTGCACGCTGCTGCACTTGGCGCAGCATCGCACCGAGGCGGTAGACGAACGACCAGTAATGTAAGCCGACGAGGATGGGCCCGATGCTGTCGAGTTTGGCGAGTGCCGAGCTGGTGGCTCTGCCGCCTGCTGCGATGCCTCGTTTGCTTGACGACGCAGTGGCGTCGCTTTTGCTCGCAGCTGCCGTGGACTTCTTGGGTACAGCCAGAGCGACCGCCTTGATCGCCGCTGCGCGCGCCGCCGCATCGTCGCGCCGCGCGAGCGCCATGGCCACGACGAAGGCTTGATACTTGCGCAGCGGACCCATCCGCAGGAACGCCAGAAGCAGCGCAGCGTGCGCGGCATACTTGGCCTCTCGCTCCTCCTTGGCGGTCTGCGGTTCTGCCGTCGAAGCGCCCGAGTGAGCGGATGGTGACGAGGCAGTGGGCACGAGCTCGACCACCAGATCGAGCCTCTTGGTCAGCACGACGCGCACAGAGGTGGCGGTCAAACGCACGCCGAAACTCGGCGGCAGCTTGCGCGCCTGTGCGACCACATCGCCAAAAACCAGCCCGTCCGTCGCTTCGCGCGACGCTTGTTGCAGCTCCTCGTCCAGCACTGCGCCTGCGACCACTGCTCCTTCCCCATCATCATCCTGGCCCGCTGCGGATGTTGAGGGGGAAGGGTCACTCGACCACTCGACTCGCTTTTCCGCCTCAACCTCGTGCTGCTGTGGTCCCGCACTGCTGCTAGCTGGCCACAGAATGAACCGCACGCGTAACCGGCGATGCATGCGATCCGGAAACACCAACTTGCGCTTCACCTCTTGCGCCGTCACGCGCGTCGTCGCGGAAGCTGGCGAGTCGGCCCAGTACGCCAGACTGCGGCGGCGCAGCTCCACAGGCGCTTCGGGTAGACCAAATCCGATCCACGCGTCTCGGGCGCCTTCGTCTTTCACCTTGCCGTCCGAGGCGACGATGGGCGTGCCGAAGCCTTGCAGCCCTGCCGCTGCCTTGTTTGCTTCGCCTTGTTTCTTGCTCTTGTCCGGCTTGCTATCCTCGCCTGTGGACTCACCGCCAGCGACAGCGGCTGCATCGCCTTGCGCTTCGTCCCCCTCCTCCTCCGCAGCAGCAGCAGCATCGACCCCAAACCGCTCCACATCCAACAACGGCCGTCCCGGCGTCAACCCCCACCCGCGTCCATGCAAACCGATCAGCGCGCGCCACCTCTCGCGATTCGGCGCGTGGCTCAGCCGCAGCTCGGACGCAGCACTGCTCAGCAGCTCGGCGGCGTTGGCGATGGCATGGCGTTTTGTTTCGAGCACCACTTTGAACTCGCGCAGCTTGGTTTCGCGGTAGCCGGGCGCGGACTCGATTTCGCGCTTGGCCTGTTTCAGGCCGTATGCTGCGCTGGTTGGGTCGGCGGTGTAGTCGTCGTCGTCCGAGTGTTGAGAGCCATCGTCGGGCTCGGAAAGGTTGCGCCGGACTGCGGTGGTGGAGTCGAGTGCGGTGCGCGAGAGTGCAATGGCGAGCGGGTCGAGGACGAATTCTTCCTCGCGTGTCGAGGAGGTGTTGAGGTGCGAGAAGATGCCCAGGGGTGCTTTGGAGGTGGTGGTGGGAGCGGTGGTGGAGCCCGAGCGCGCGGATTGACCGCCGACGCTGGGTGCGGGCGAGCCCATCCTCCCCGCCGCCGCTGATGCCGTGTTTGCACTGGTGCTCGCAGCGGAGCGATGCTGCTTGATCAGCATCCCCAGCAGCTGATGCGCATGGATCGAGTTGAAGTGCGCTACGTCCAAGCTGCCCAGCACCGCGTTGCGCATCGCGACAAACTCACTCTCTGCGATCGTGCCGCCCACCTTGTCGCCAGTCCGCCGCTGCAGCCCCGCCGCCCCCCTCGTTGTTGCATCGGCACTATCCCCCTGCTCCGCCGTCTTCTCCCCTTCAGCCACTTCGTCGTCGTCGTCATCGCTACTGCTGCTGGCGCTCGACTCGCGTTCTCTTCCCCTCTTTCCCGCCTTCAACTGCGCCGTCCGGAAGCGCGAAAAGTCCCCGCGCTCCGCCCACAGCCTCCGCACGTCCTCGCCCAGCTGCACAGCCGCAGACTTGCGAGTGGCAAACACGTTGGTGCCATCCGCCGTGATGTCGTGCAGCTTGCGCTCGCGTTCGAATGCGTCGACGATGCTGTTGGTCGTTGTGCGCGCAGGTTGGTCCGGGTCGGTGTAGATGTGCACGGGTTCGACCGAGAGCTGTACCTCGTTGAGCGGTGGTAGTACAGCAGGTGGAGGCAGGGTGGACGGCCCTGCGTCTGATGTGCGAGACATGGTGTGTGTGAATCGGTGGAGCAAGAGATGTGGGAGAGTTTTGGGCCCGGCGTGTTATGAGTGTCGCATCGTCTTGTTAGCCGAGTTGCGGTGCGCGATCGAATAGGATGGTATTGAGCGGCAGCTGGTGTGTGAATCTATTGGATGCGTATGGTGAAGGCGAGAGAGCAGCTGCTCGAAACGGTTGAACGGCGTTGATGGTGGGTGACAAGAAAGGTTCGCATGGATCTTCTCGACTGTCCGTGCTCAAATTTCAGCTCCAAAAAATCGCTTGCTCACCATCAACGGCCCATAACTAACACCATCTCCAATTCCTCACTTTCTCACCCGCACATCCTCAAGACCTTTGCAATCTAAGCTAGAATTCCACTCTTCCCCTTCTCAAGCCCACTCGCCAGCCCCCGCACCAGCCGCCTCCCGCACCTCCTCATCCGCCATCCTCCTCTCCCACACCCTCCTCACCTCATGCAACCCAAAGCTCACCCCGGCAATCGCAGCCAGAAACACCAAATCACCACGCGCCAGGCCCGTCGTCTGGAACACCCCCTGCAGCGGCGCCAAATACACCATGCCCATCTGCGCCAACAATGACACGCTCACCGTCACCGCCAGCATCCTGTTCGCCGTGATGGGGGTGTACAGCCCGCGGTTCTGAACCGCCGAGACGAGATCCAAAAACACAAAGCAAGTGAACGTCATGGTCGAGTCGCGCTGGTCTGCCACTTTTCCCCCACTGCCGTCCTCGATGTCCGTGGGCACGAGCTCATGCACGTACACGTACAGCGTGCCCAGCACGACCAGAGTTGCGCTGAACGCGATGCGCCCCAACAACCGCCTGTTGAGCACGGGCGCATTCTTGGCGCGCGGTGGGCGCGACATGACGCTCTTGCGATCCACCGGGTCCACCCCCAGACTCTGGCTCGGCGGCCCGTCCATGAGAATGTTGATGAACAGAATCTGCATCGCGTTCAGCGGCAGCTTCAGCCGGAACGCCGTACTCAGCGTTATCAGCGTCAGCGCCGCCACCGCCGTCGACAGCTGAAAGCTGAGGAAATTCTGAATGTTGTAGAAAATCCCTTTACCCTCTTCCACGGCTGCGAGGATGGTGGCAAAGTTGTCATCCACCAAGATGACGTCGGCCGCTTCCTTGGCGACGTCCGTGCCGCCTTTGCCCATGCTGATGCCGATATCGGCCATCTTGAGCGCGGGTGCGTCGTTGACACCGTCGCCCGTCATGGCCACAACGGCACCGGCGGACTGCAAGGCCGAGATGATGGCCATTTTGTGTCGAGGCGTGGTGCGTGCAAACACCGAGATCGACGGAATACGTTCTTGCAACTGGCGTTCGGTGAGCGCATCCATCTGCCGTCCCGTGAGCACACTTGACGTCGTTGAAGCAGTTGCTGTAGAAGAAGAAAGAATCCCGAGCTGCTTGGCCATCGCCACCGCTGTGACCTCGGAATCGCCCGTGATCATGATGACTTGGACACCTCCGCGCGCGAGCGACGCAATGGCTTGCTTGACGCCCGGCCGTGGTGGATCCTGCATCGCCTGCAGCCCCGAGAAAGTCAAGGTGCGCTGGTCGAGACTGGTGTTGGCGCCAGACGCAAAGCCGACCACGCGCAGGCCTTGGCTCGACAGTCGCTCGGCTGCCTGCGTGATCGTCTTCCTCCATCCGTCGTCCAGTCGAACAGGCGACCCTTCTGCACCCAACACGCTGCTGCATTTAGCCAGCACGACCTCGAACGCACCTTTGACGTACACGGTCTCGCCCGCTCCCGCCCCTGCGCCCGCTGTGCTTAGCACGCCCGTCACCGCCATAAACTTGCTCTCGGAATCAAACGCCACCTCGCCACTCTTGTTGAAGCAGGGCCTCTGATCCTCCAAGCCAAATACGCGCAAAACATTGACCAGAGCCACATCGGTGGCCTGACCCACATTGGTGCCGAGCTCGTTCCTGTGCGAGTTGTTGCACACGTTGCCCGTGAGCAATACGCGCGAGAGCGCCTGCGTGTGCCTGTGCGACATGTGCTGTGCCACGTCGATAATGTCGTCCTCGGCGGTCCAGCACTTGGTGACGGTCATCTGGTTGGTGGTGAGTGTACCTGTTTTGTCGGAACACACGACCGAGACCGAGCCGAGCGTTTCGACCGAGGGGAGCTTCTTGACGATGGCCTTGCGGTGCGACATGCGCAGTACACCGAGCGCAAGCGTGACGGTGACCACAATGGGAAGACCTTCAGGGATGGCAGCCACAGCTAGAGAGACGCCGATGGTGAACATTTCGAGCCAGGGTCGTTGTTGGCAGACTCCCATGAGGCAAATGACGGCAATGACGGCGAAACTGATCATGCTGAGCTTCTTTGCGAGCTCGTCCATGCTGAGTTGGAGCGGTGTGCGCTTCTCGACCACTTCGTCGACCATGCTGAAGATCATACCAAATTCGGTGGAGGCGCCCGTGCCGACGACGATGCCTTTGCCGTGGCCAGATTTGACCAATGTGCCCATGAAAGCGATATTTTCGCGCTCGTTGATCGAGGTTGTATCTGGCGCGTCGTCGTTTGAGCCGTTGATGGCATGGCCGTTGGAGCCATTCACACCGTTTGCCGCACCATTGACGGCACGGCTCGATGTGGCTGCACTTGCACGCGGTACAATGTGCGCATGCTTCCGCCTGGGCTTGATCTCTCCTGTCAACGCACTCTCGTCGATTTCGAGCGAAACACACTCGCAGATCCTGACATCCGCCGGGATCCTGTCTCCCGTGCTAAACGTCACGACATCGCCAGGCACGAGCTCGTTGGCGAGCACGCTCGAGTTGACGCCGTCGCGCACCAGATGGCAGTAGTGCGGTACGAGCTTGTTGAGGGCCTCGAGCGACTTTTCGGACTTCTGTTCTTGGTAGAAGGCGACGCTGATGACAATGAGGATGGCGATGGTGATGCTGACGGCGTCGTCGATCTGGCCGATGAGCAAGCTGACGGCGGCACTGCCTAGAAGAAGCAGGATGAGAGGCTCTTGGAATTGGGCGAGAAACTTTTTCCACGGATCGTCGGCGGCGTGGACGGCGAATTCGTTGTACCCTCCAGCCTCTCTTCTGGCTTGATGGACCAAGAGCGGCGAGAGGCCTGTTTCGAGGGAGGGACAGTGTAGGCTCTCGAGACATTGTTGGACGGAGAGATGTGTATACAGCGCTGATGCCGAGACGTTGGGCGCCGAGCGCGAGGAGGACAAAGGTATTGACGATGACGACAAAGCATTTTGAAGCGAAATCGAGGTTGGTGGATGCGGGCGATGGTCCGAGGAGTTGCGCTTGTGTGCTGCTGCTGCGCTACGAGATGGAGACGAGAAGGGTGGGTATGCATTGTCGTTCGCTGCACCATTAGCGGCGTACGGATCGTCCGGGTTGGCTTTGCGCAGTGTGGTGCTGAATGCGAATTGATCAGGTGGAGGGAGTTGATGAGACGACGAGGACGGCGGTATTGACGATGCTGACGGCAGATCGTATTCCGAGGTGGGCACGCTGCGGTACCGGTTGGCGGCCGCCATGTTGAGGGCGACGTCGTCGTACGCAAGCGCAGAGTTGATGGCGCTGCTGTGTGCTATGTTGATGCGTCGATATCCAGTGTACGAGCAAGCATGGTCTGAATCGATCTTGTCGTTGTCGTCGCGCAAAGGAGAAGGATGTTGCAGGTAAGACGGCAACAAGTCAGTCGATCAGCAGAGGCCTTGTCGTTGTCGTTGACAAAGGAGGCTGTGCTCAGCGCAACACGACAGCAGGAAAGCGCATTTCGCTCTCCTTTCTCTCGCTCTCTCTCTCTTCTAGTGCACTTTTTGAGTGCAACACGCGCTCTCCAACGTGGCTTGATCAAAAAAGAAAGAAATCGCCGAATGAAATCCACTTTTTTTTTTTTTTTTGCTTGGCGCATCGCGGTCTCGGGACGTTGCTCGTTCTCTTGATCCGTGTGTGAGCAGAGCAGACGCACAGCAGACTCAGGATTGTTTGTCGACAGACAGCAAATGGCTAAAAGTACAGAAGAAATTTTGAGAAAAAGAAATCGCAGAAAAAAGAGAGAGAAAAAAAAAAAAAAAAAAAAAAAAAAAAAGAAAAGAAATGATGGCCCCGAAAAGAAAGCTCGAGGTGCTGAAGAGCAGTAATGGTGGAAGAAAGGGAGAGCGCCAAGGATCTGGATCGCCTCGTTTGATGATGGCAGTGCAAAGGAGGGCAGCAGTCGAGCTGGTTCTGTGCGGCATGGTGTTTGCTGGAAGAGCGCCAGGACTGAACGAGTTTTGAGCCGAAGCGGATCCTGCCATCGAGCGGCGTTGCACCTCCCCTTCAACGCATGAGCAAGTACACATTGGACCCGATAGTAATGTTGCTCATATGCCGAAAGTTGCCCGTGAGCGCCATCATCAACCCACCAAACGACCCGTACACCGTCACCTCGTCGTTCACCTTCTCGTCGTACCTGTAAATCTTGCCGTACATGACGTAATCAAAGTCATCAGCGATGCCGCCATTGCCCGGCTGGTCGAGCCGCCATGCATCACGTTCCGCCGCCTGTGCTGCTGCGTCGTGCGTCTCTGCGTCAACACCATCAGGTTTGACGGCTGCGGTTTCCTTTTTCAATGTGGACGCGAGCTGAAACGTTAGCTGCTGTCCCTCTGTGACGGGCCATACGTCGGTGGCGATGTCGATCGAGAGCGACATTTCGAGTGATGGCGAAGAGGCGATGATTCGCGAGACTGGTATGACAAAAGGAGAGTAAGAGGAAGAGGGTCAGTCGAGATTGAGTCAAATGACAGATGCAGCCTTTTCGTCGCAGCAGCCATCCAAGAATAGACCGTTGGCGCTGACACTCACCTCGATCGAACTTCTTGCCATCCGGGTCGATCTGACTGACGACGAACTGCGTGTCAAAGAGGTTGGTCGGGTCCATCTTGCTGTGGTAGAGGAGCTGCGATCAGCCGGTTATGCTTGTTTTGACGATGATGATGCTACCGTGTTCGCGCAATACGTATGACTGGATCGTATGGTGACTCGACTTGAAGGGTGATCGACAGTGAGGGTCAAGAGGATGACGATGTCGATGTCGATGATGATGAGGAGGAGGAGGAGGAGGAGGAGGAGATTCGAGATGATTGACAGTGCCAGTTTCTGTTTCTTCTCGCGTCCTTCGACTAAAAGATCGGGGTCAAATGGTGGACGCACAATCGGGCGATTCACTGTTGGTGCATCTTGTTCCGGAAACGGCTCGACTGGAAATTGGACCCTGAAATCACAGAATGAGCCTCGGCAGCAGTGTGTGAGTGTGTGTGTGTGTGTGTGTGTTTTTCTGACACGCTTACTTTGTTCGCTCTTCTCTGCATCGGCAGTTGCATTCCTTTCCTCCACTTGCGCTTCATACATGTGACATGGACCCCCTCAACCTCCCTGATCGTCATCATCATCATCATCATCATCATTCTCCGTCGTCATCATCGACCCGACCACCATCACCACCATACCTCTCCCTCTCCACCCACCGCAATGACAGAACCAGGCCCATCCATAGCCAACCTCTCGCAAACCCCTTCCTCCACCCCTGGCGGAAACGCCTCCTGGTACGACACGATGCTGAGCCACCTCTCGTCGCAACCCGCCTGGCCCTCGGATAAAGAAAACGCCATCCTCGAACCCTACACGTACCTCGACTCGAATCCGGGCAAAGAGGTGCGCACCAAGCTCATCGAGGCGTTCAACGTGTGGCTGCAGGTGCCGGCGCGCAAGCTGGATGCGATCTGCAACGTCGTGCGTATGCTGCACACCGCGTCGTTGTTGATGGACGATGTCGAGGACAATTCGGATTTGAGGAGGGGGATTCCGGTGGCGCACAAGATCTACGGGGTGCCGCAGACGATCAATACTGCCAACTATGTGTATTTTTTGGTGTTTAGCGAGATTTTTGGGATGAGTCGAGATTCGGCGGTGGAGGAGGGATCGCCGCCGCCGTCTCCCGCGGAGGGAGCAAGTAGGACAACGGTGGAGCGACTGGTGGTGGACGAACTGATCAACCTCCATCGCGGACAGGGGATGGATTTGCTGTGGCGCGACAGCCTCATCTGTCCCACTGAGGAGGAGTACGTCGAGATGGTCAACAACAAGACGGGCGGTTTGTTCAGGATCGCGGTCAAGCTCATGCTGTCCCAATCGCCAACGGCACGAGCAGCGGGCTTCCCAGACTTGATCCCTGTCGTCAACCTGATAGGGCTGCTGTTTCAGATCCTCGACGACTTTATGAACTTGCAGAGCAGCAAGTACGCCGAGAACAAGGGTTTCGCCGAGGACTTGACCGAGGGCAAGTTTAGTTTCCCCATCATTCACTCGATCAGGGCGAGTGTCGGGTCCGAGGCTACAGCAGCGGCAGGAGCGTCAGTTTCGACGTCGAGCCATCCAGATCCTCCGCTGCCCAACGCACCCAACCCGACTGTGGTGCCCACGCAAGCAGCGGCTGGCAAGGGCGCCAACCGCCAGATCCTCAATGTGCTCAAGCAACGACCCACGGATCTGGCGACCAAGCAGTACGCCGTCTCGTACATGCGCAACGTGACGCACTCGTTCGACTACACGATCGACGTGCTCGAGCGTCTCGACGCGCAGGCCAACGCCGAGATCCGTCGGCTAGAAGCGCTGATCGGCATACCCAACCCGCGGCTGACAGCCATCCTCGAGGCGCTCAAGACGAGTTGGAAGTCAGCTTGATCGCAATGCAATGCAATGCAATGCAATGTGCATGTGTTTTGATTGTGCATTAACGTGTATCACGTAGATGTGGAATTCATGTAGGTGTGGAATTGAGGGGGACTTGCGAAATTTGGGCCAAAACAGGCAAGTCCCCCTCCACTCACAAATTTTGAGG
>JALCCG010000325.1:0-22729 GCA_023212695.1 Sporisorium sorghi | reverse complement strand
AAAAAAAAAAAAAAAAAAAAAAAAAAAAAAAAAAAAAAAAAAAGAAAAGACTGACCCGACAGAGGATGTCAATGCAGAGCGCGCATCTTGAGGTAAAAAGCGCAAAAAAAAAAAAGAATGGTGACAAGAGTGGGATTCGAACCCACGCCCGAAGATAGCAGATCCTTTCCGAATGCTCAGAATGTCTTTATTACCTTAATGCTACGCCTTAGACCACTCGGCCATCTTGCCTGTCGCTGAGGGACGGGTCAAAATTTGCATTTCGATTACTGGGCAAACACGGGTGATGCGCTTATCAGTCTCGGCTGCTCGGAAGCTTAATTTCGCTTTCTTCTCGAGAGAGATGCGTTGAACGAGGCTCGCACAGTTCAACGGCTTCAACACAATGCTAAGACGGCCTCTGCATTGTCTTGTCTCGACACCACCACCTCAGAGGCACAGCGACAGCGCAAGATGAGCAAGAGAATCCTCGTAGAGTGAGTATTGTCATCAGCCTCCAGGTTGAGGGGCAGTCATCTTGAGCCGGCACTGATCACTCTCATTCATCTTCAAATGACAGCTGCCATACGCACATCTACACCAGGCGCTTGGTGTCGCTGCTGCGCTCTCGCACCGTCAACCCACGCATCCACACCAACTCTCCCGATGGCTCGGAAAAACTCGCCATTCTCCCGCAAGAAGTCTCGGGCGGACGCACCGTGGGCCCGCAGTACTGGGACGTGCGCAACAAGGTCTCGTTCATGAACCGACACTCGATCGACATTAGCATCGTCTCGCTGGCCAATCCGTGGCTCGACTTTCTGGATGCTCCGCAGGCGGTGACGTCGGCGCACGAGTGCAATGCGGATCTGGAGCAGTACTGTTCCGACGCTGCGGAGCTGTTTGCTGCTGCTGGAGAGGGGATGGAGGCGGGGCGGAGGATGAGGGCGTTTGGCATCATGCCGTTGGCGGAGGGTGTGGATCCGGCGGAGGTGGTGAAAAGTCTAGAGACGATTGCGCGCTCGCCGAGCCTGTGCGGTGCGATTCTGGGCTCGCGCGGGCTGGGCAAGGGGCTGGACGACCCTGCGCTCGAGCCAGTTTGGGCCAAAGCGGCCGAGCTCGGCCTCGTGCTCTTCCTCCACCCGCACCACGGTGTCGGCGCCGACGCCTCGCAAGCATCGGGATTGTGGGGCTCGCAAGACAACGGCCACGTCCTCCCGCTCGCTCTGGGGTTTCCCTTCGAGACCGCAGCAGCGACGACGCGCCTCATCCTCGCCGGCGTGTTCGACCGCCACCCGAAGCTGCGCCTGCTCGTCGCTCACTCCGGTGGCGCGCTCCCCATCCTCTCGTCCCGCCTCGCCAGCTGCGTCGCACACGACCCGCACGTCTGCAACCGTCTCAAGCACGACCCGCGCTACTATTTGGGGAAGCTCTACTACGACGCCGTCGCCTACGGCCCAGAGGAGCTCGAGGCTGTCGCTAAGATCATCGGCCGTGCTGAGAGATACAAGTCCGGTACCGCTGCTGCTGGTGCAAAGGTTGCGGGGGAAGAGTCGGTCGAGGTGGGCGTACAGAGGATGATGTTCGGCACCGATCATCCATTCTTCCCGCCCACAAAGGAGGACGGCACTGTGATTACGGATGATCAGACGGAAACGTGGAGATCGGTGACCGAGAATCTTGAGGCGATCAGCGACGTGCCCGCTTGGTCGCACTCGGCCCAGCTCGGCGTGTTCGGTCAAAACGCCATCAAGCTGTTCGGTCTGTAAGCATTCCCACACACACACACACACTTCACAGCTCGAAATCAAAGTCTTCTGCATTGCCTTTCACCCGTATCTAACGTCCGACTGTGCCGCAGAGCTCTCGCCATCCGCAGCGCCAAACCAGTCTTCCGCGGCACGCATGGTGTGCACATCGGCATAGTTGATCGTGACACTCTGCACGGTGCTGTACGCATTGAGCGCCTCCACGCCGTTCTCCCTGCCGATCCCGGACGGGTTGGCGCCGAGGCTCGCTGTGCCACTTGCCGAGAACTCGCCCGTGGGGGCGATGGCGCCCCAGGGACTGGCGGGGTCGTTGCGGTGGTGCGTGTTGAGCCACACGATGCCGGCGTTGATGCGAGGCACGAGGCGGTGGAAGCGCGCGTGGTCGGCGGTCCAGACGCTCGCGCCGAGGCCGAAGCGGCTGTCGTTGGCCAGCTCGACGGCGTGCGCGTCGTCTCGGAAGGGGACTACGCATACGACGGGGCCGAAGACCTCTTGCTGCCACAGAGGGCTGCTTCGGATGGTTTGCTCTGCTGTAGCTGACAGGGTGCTCGAGTCGGGTGAGAGAGCGGCTGGGGTGAGGATGGTTGGTGGATAGAAAGCGCCGGAGGACAGATCGTGCGCGTCGAACGCAGCACCGCCGGGCCGCCGTCCGCCCGCCACGCACTTCCATAGAGCTGCGCCAGAGCTGCCATTTGAAGCGGTCGCACCCTGCACCAGAGCCTCGACCTTGTCGACGTGTACAGCACTGATGAGCGATCCCAACAGCGTTTCCGGGTTCTGAGGATCGCCGATGCGACGCGCAATCTTGTCGGCCCTCTGCGCAAAGCGCGCCACGAACTCGGCGAATCTCTTCTCCTGCACCAAGATCCTCGTGGCAGAGACGCACGTCTGACCGCTCGCGACGAACGCAGCAAACGAGGCGCCGTTGACCGCCACATGGAGCGGGCAGTCGTCCATGACGATCAAGGGTGCTTTACCGCCCAGCTCGGTGGTGATGGGGATGAGCCTCTTGCCCGCCTGCTCTGACAGAAGCGTGCCGACCCTCGTTCCACCCGTAAAGTCAATCTTGCGAATGTACTCTGACTCGACGAGCAGCTTGGCCGTCTCTGCTGCGCCGGGGAGGATCTGCACCACGCCATCCGGCACGCCTGCTTCCTTCACCATCGGCCCCAGCTGCAACACGGTCAGAGGCGCCACCTCGCTCGGCTTGACGATCACACTATTCCCCGCTGCCAGCGCGGCCGCGAGCTTCTTGACCGCAATCAACAGCGGGTGGTTGAACGGCGTGATCTGCAGCACCACACCCAGCGGCCGGCGCGCTTTGTAGCCCAGCAGCTCGCCCCTCAGCGGCAAGGTGCCGCCCTCGCCGACGCGGATGAGAGCAGAGTAGTATTCGAACCACTCGTACAGCCTTGCGAGCTGCGCGCGGAACTCGCGGATGCACCGGCCGGTCTGCTGGCTCTCGAGCAGCGCCAGCTCGGGCGCGCGCTGGCGCAGGATCTGGGCGAGCCGGTAGAGGCACTCGGAGCGCAAGTGAGTCGAGGAGGGCGAGGACCACGCGCCGTGGCCAGAGGCGAAGACGGCGTGCGCGTCGGAAAGCGCGCGGTGGATTTGGTTGCGCGTGGGGATGGCGATGGTGCCGATGGGTGTGGAGCGGGCTGGGTCGGTGATGGCGAGTTTGGAGGAGGGTGTGTTGGCGGTGTCGGCCTGGTCGAAGCGACCACTGATCCATGGATGTGCGTCTCGTGGAGTGGATGATGATGTGGAGAATTGTGATGCTCTCGACATTGTTGGAATGTGTGATCGTGCGAGAGTAGTGGGAGCGCACCGGCTCAGTAACGAGGACTGCCGCAACATGATGATGATGATGATGGTGGTGGTAGGGCTCTAGAACGCTGTCTTGACCTCGCCTTTTTCGACCCTTATCAGCTGCTGTTCGGTTCTTGAGGAAGCCTACAAGCTCATTGTATCGTCCGATTGACTGCTGAAGGGACGGACTGCAGTCTTGATGATGATGATGGCGGCTAAAAGAACCAAGCAATGGCTGCACCGTGCACCACCATTCCTTCTCGGATGCTCGGAATGCGATTTTTGCGCTCTCTTATCGCAGAGAAGTGCCTCAAGCTTGGTGGTGGTACAGAAAGCCTATCTGTCGAACGCTATCCGTGTTCGACTGGCTTGGTGTTCGGGTACGGGGCTCGGACAGTGGCAAGTCCAAGGGGGTGTGTGTGTGTGAATTGATCTGGTTGACGGTCTGTGGTACAAGAAGAGGCAGCCGACGCTAAGCGCGGGGTCGCGTGGGTCATATATCTGTGCGACTCAAAGACTTGGTCTATCCTCGCAACTATAGACCCACCATCTAACTCGTCACTGCTCGCTCACTCTCTGTCAAACTCCCAGCTGACATGACAATGACGGCTCGTCAACTCACGCCTATGATCCGCTCAGTCGCCCGAGCTAGTGGCGCTTCAGCGCTGGTGGCGGCTGCGTCTAGATCAGCAGTGCCCTCGAGAGCGATCCAAACTCATGCTGCTGCTTGGCGATCGAGGTTGAATGCGACTCGCCTTTCACCTTGGTTGCTGGCTCGTCGCCTGCCCTCTTGGAGTCGCTCGCTGGCAACACAGACCACCACACCCGACTTTGTGATCCCCGTCATTGACTTTTCCGCCTTTGTGCGACCCGATGCGACGGATGCAGACCGAGCACGAACATCGCAACAGCTCACGCAAGCGTTCAAGTCGTCCGGTTTCGCCTACCTCAGCAACCACGGCATCCCGGCTTGGCAGATCGAGGCAACCTTTGCCAAATCAGCCGAGTTCTTCAAGCTGCCCATCGACAAGAAGGACGAGCTGGCGTGGAAGGACCCGCGAGCCAACCGGGGCTACGTCGCCGAGGGACGCGAGCGTGTCACACAAGCCACATCCGCAGAGGAGATCGCAGCGCTTCGCCAACAGGCGCCCGACTACAAAGAGTCGCTCGAGATCGGCAACGACGACGATCCCGTGTGGAAGAACGAGTGGCCCGCCGAACACGATGCGCCCCAGTTCAAGGCCACCATGCTCGCGTTCCAACAAGCGGCGCACGAGCTGCACATGAAGGTCATGTCGTCCATCGCGATCGGCCTCGGGCTCGATGCGCGCTTCTTTGACGACAAGTGCAACGAGCAGTGGCACACGCTGCGCCTGCTCCACTACCCGAGCGTCAGGACGGACAAGCTCAAGCTCGAGGGCTCGGCACGCGCGGGCGAGCACAGCGACTACGGCTCCATCACGCTGCTCTTCCAGGACAGCGTGGGCGGCTTGGAGGCCAAGAACCCGCATACGGGCGTGTATCACGCCGCGGATCCGATTCCGGGCACGATCGTGGTCAATGTCGGGGATCTGTTGGCGAGGTGGTCCAACGACCAGCTGCGCTCGACGCTCCACCGGGTCAAGGCACCGCAGGCGGTGGATGAAAAGGCCGAGTATACGCCCACGCGATACTCGATTGCTTTCTTTTGCAATCCCAATGAGAACCAGCTGATCGAGACGCTGCCCAACTTTGATTCGCAACATGGGCCCAAGTACGACCGTATCTGTAAGTGGACAAGTCCAGATATTAATAGGCTCGAGCGCAGGTAGACTCGCCGACTGACGGATTTCACTCTCTCTCTCTCTCTCTTCCCTACAGTGACCAAGGACTACCTTGCGAAGCGTCTGAGCGAGACGTATGCCTGAGCTGTGTTCTTCGGACCGTCGCACACTCTGTTTGAAATCGAAAACGTTGCATTCGTGATGGCTGGACTGGACTTGGTTGCTGACTAGGCTGAGCACACGCTCGACAAAGAAAGGCCAAGAAAAATAAGAGAAAAGAAGAATGTTCCAACCACCGACCCACTCGCTCTCCCTACATGCAGAGAGGAAGCATGGGTGCTAAGACGTTGGATCGCGGACCATGTCGCAGCCCTCGAAAGGCGGTCCCTGCGAGAGACGCCTTGCCGAGTTGGATAGCTAGGACCCCTCCCTGTGAAAGGAGAGACGGTGCGAGGGCCCAGCAAACGCTGGTATGATAAAAACGAGCCCCCTGGAGTCGCGAGTGTGGATCTGGACCGCCTTTGACGCTCACCTCGTGGCCATGGAAGAGCAGCGAAGTTGGGCTATGAAAGCCAAACTTCAGGCCGAGGGAGCAACACTAGGCGGTCGTGAGTTTGCTGCACGAGGAAAGGAAGAAAGGAGGATTGAGCCGAGAGAGCGCTGATTTTCTTGACAATTTTTTGTCTCGAACAAGCTTTCCTTTCCTTTGCGTCCGCAGTCGATTTTTGAAAAGAAATTATTCGTTCATCACGTTGGGCAGTGCCAATTTTTTGAGAATGTGAGATTGAACACCAATCACGACGCGATTAGAATAGAAAAAAAAAAGAAAAAAAAGAAAAAGAAAAAAAAAAGAAAAAAAAAGAAAAACGAGCGTGTGGCCGGTTGCGCAGACGAAATTTCACGCTCAGCAGCCGCTTTGCGCTGGGAAAGGGTCCCAATTCAGCAGCTTGACATTCAACCATCATCACCATCAGCTCGATCCCACAAGATGCGGCAAGATGGATCGTGATTCTCCCTTTGCAGATCCAGATCGGCCCGAACCATCATCATCGCAACCTCAACCGCTTACGACACCTTTGAGCAGCCTCAAGGCGTCTATATTCGAGCAATCGCGCATCGTACATCCATCCACCAGCGTCTACCGAAGCGCCAGTCGGCCTCGTCACGATGGCATTGGTCAAGAGTCATATCACGAAATTGTACAGCCTAGCGTAGCTTCTTCCCTCGCAGGAGTTTCGAGCAGCAACGGCAACGGCATTCACAGCTCACGTACGCAAGCTGCATCTCGAAGCAATACATACGGTGACGATGACGATGACGACGAAGAACAAGATCCCGAGGATCTACTTTCGGATGAAGAGCTCGGTCTCATAGCTGGCGACACGCGGCAGCAGTCGCCCACTGCATCTGCATCTGCATCTGCATCTCGAGGCTCGAGCCGCTCGCGTAAACGTCGCACCAACACTTGGGATCCTCGCTCGCGCGCTTCTGCCGTCGCCGGGCTCAGCGCAAAGCAAAAGGCGCTGTGGATGTGGGCCAACGTCGACAACCTCGACGCTTTTTTGCAAGAGGTGTACGCGTACTACGTCGGCCGCGGTGCCATCTGCATCGCCCTCTCGCGCTCGCTCAATCTGCTCACCATCGCCTTTGTCATCTCGTTCTCCACCTTCTTGTTTGGATGCATCGACTACTCAGCCATCCGACACGACGGCCAGTTGAGCGACGTGATCGTGGGTCATTGCGTTGCTGGCTTCTCGCCGCCCGCGACGCTTGTCGTTGTGCTGTTGCTCGCCGCATTCGGGTGGCAGGTGGTGCAGTTTCTGCTCGGCCTGTCGAGACTACGAGCCATGCACCGCTTCTACGAGCATCTGTTGGGCATCCCGGACGCCGACGTGCAATCCATCCCATGGCACCAAGTGGTCAATCGCCTTTCGGCTTTGCGCGAACAGCATCCCAACACGTCGCTCAGTTCGGCAGACGAGATCGAGCTCGGTGACCGCGCCGCCGCGTCCTCGCTCCGCCCATCCCAGCAGCAGCGCTTGGATGCCCACGACGTAGCCAACCGCATCATGCGACAGGAAAACTACCTCATCGCCCTCTTCAACGAAAACATCCTCGACCTCTCGGTGCCCGGTCTGCGCAACAGGAGCCCCGCTCTGACGCGAAGCTTGGAGTGGAACCTCAACTTTTGTCTGCTCGGCTTTCTCTTTGACTCGAACGGCCAAGTGCGACACCAGCTGCTCTCGGAGCGCTACCGATCCGATCTCATCGAGGGCTTGCGACGCCGCTTCCTGTTCATGGCCGTGGTCAATGCGATCTTTGCACCGTTCATCGTGCTCTACCTGCTCGTCTATTCGTTCTTCCGCCACTTCGAGGAGTACCACAAGGATCCCTCCAACCTGGGCTCGCGGCAGTACACGCAATATGCGCGATGGAAGTTTCGAGAATTCAACGAGCTGCCGCATCTGTTCCGAAGGCGATGCCATACGTCGTACGCGCCTGCGTCCAAGTACATCGATCAGTTCCCCAAGGAAAAGACGGCGATCGTCGCACGCTTTGTGGCGTTCGTCGCAGGCTCTTTTACGGCGGTGCTCATCCTCGCCTCGGTGATCGACCCGGACCTGTTTGTGCATTTCAACATTACGCCGCAGCGCAACGTGCTCTTCTACATCGGAGTGTTTGGCGCCATCCTCGCCGTGTCGCGCGGCATGATCCCGGACGAGCACCTGGTGTTTGAACCGGAAGCCGTGCTGCGCGAGGTGATCCAGCACACGCATTACCTGCCCGAGGATTGGAAGGGACGCTTCCATTCGGCGCAGGTGCACCAGGCGTTCGGACAGCTGTACACGCTCAAGATCTACATTTTCTTCCAGGAGCTGTCGAGCGTGGTGACGACGCCGTTTGTGCTGTGGCTCTCGCTGCCCGGGTGTGCGCCGGAGCTGATCGATTTCCTGCGCACGTATACGGTGCATGTGGATGGGCTGGGACACGTGTGCTCGTTTGCGGCGTTTGACTTTGCAAGGCAGCCGACGGCGAGCACGATGGGCGGTGCTGCGGCCAAAGGCGTCCACAACAGGCAGCACCAGCAGCAGCATCCAAGAGGCAGCAGCAGTGCAAACGGCGGTGGTGGTGGCGGCAGGGTCAGAGCGCTGAGGAATGGCATGAGGGAGGGCAAGATGGAGCAGAGCATTCTCGGATTCAAGGCCAACCATCCGGATTGGGATCCGGCAGCGCACGCCAGCACCGCGTCGATCCAGCGTGTCGACGACGACGGCTCGAGGAGCGTCAGCGGTCATGTCGCTGGCACTTTGTCGTCGTCGTTGCACAGCTATGGCATGGTGAAATCGGACGCGCCCACGACGACTGCGTCTGGAGGAGCCAAGGTCAAGGATCTGCTGGACCACATCTATCGCGGAAGTGGAGCGGCGGCTGGTGGTAGCAGATGGTAGTGTATCCCAACCACAAAGCAATTGTAATAGCATGGACCTCGAAAGGATATAGGAGTGCGATTCATCTCATTCGTCGACAAGATCAAGAGAGTGTGAGAGAAGGTGTGTTGATGTTCAGGGCTTCAAGACGACCACCTCAAGCCGATCCCACAGACTGGCGAATTTTGGTGTGCTGTTGGGTGGCGCGTCGATTTCTCTGCTGCTGCTGCTGCTGCTGCGGCTGAGTAACGGGCTGTCTGATTTTGACTGGCCTGCTGCTGCATCGAGTGAAATTGGACGGAATCGGACGGACGGAAATTCAAGTCGAAATGAGATTTGTCTGCTGCTGTGCTGTGCTGCTCTGCCCTGCTCTCAAGCTGTCAGTTGTGGGAAATCAGAGAGAAAAAGGGCGTCGAATCGGGCGAGCAAAGGCGAATCGCGGTTGCGGAGAGCGAGAGAGAGCGAGAGAGAGAGAGCGTCGGTGGCTCTTGCTCAGAGAAAGCCAAATCGCATCCGCCAATCCTTCCTTCCTGCTTTTCTTTCTCGTCGCCATCATCATCCTTCTCATCCTGTTCCATACCTCCTTTCTTCTTCTTCTTCTTCTTCTTCTTCTTTTGCGTCTTCTTCTTCACTCTTCCATCTCATCTGCGCGCAACGTCGGCCCTGTCTATTCATTCCCGCTTTCATCGTTCCGACCAGCATCTTTGACCACGCGCAAGAAGCCCATCGCAACTCGCTCTTAGACCATACCCTCTCCTCGCGCGTCGTTCTCGACCTCTTGGCGCGATCAATCACGAGCAGCCTCTCTTCTGCTGACCAACTTCCACTTGCCGCAACCGTACGCCACTTGGCGTCTAGCATCCGTCGCGCAGCAGGACCCACCTCGTCGCAGTTCGCGACTGCCCAGCCTCGGATCCGCCTAATGAATCGTGAATAGGCTTCACCATCCCATCCTCCTCGCTCGTCACCGGATCAACCACTCGAGACCGCTTTGGCGCAGGACGCGTTGAGTCCGACCTCTCACCCAATCGTGCCAGCAACATTGCTACACGCACACGATACAACGGATCGATCTGCGCTAGGCATCCCAGGCCTCTTCAAACGATCCCATACCCTCCACCTTGACGGTTGGCGCATCCTTCCATAAGACGATCGCATCCTTTTGACAGCGGATCCTCCCCTCTCCCTCGTTGTCGATCAGCCGACGCGCGCTGACTCGGCCCTCCAGCTCACTGGCGCGTCATGGATCCTAACATGTTTGGCAACAATTTTGCCGGCATGTTTGGCCAGCAGCAACCACAGAACACCGGTGGTGGCGCTGGCCCCGCTGGCGGCGGCATCAATCCTGCCATGTTTGGCGGTCTCGATCTGAGCACGCTGCAGAACAATCCGCAGCTCGCTGCCGCGCTACTACAGCAGCAGCAGCAGCAGCAACAGCAGGCGCAGCAGCAACAGCAACAGCAGCCATCGCAACCCAACACTCCGCAGCAGGCGCGCTTCAACCCGGCCATGTTCAATCCGGCCATGATGGGGATCGATCAGAACAACCAGGGCGCTGGCGCAATCAACATGCAGGCTCTTCAGCGCGCCGTTGCTGCAGGCGGTAACAATCCTTTGGCTTCGTTCAATCCGCAGATGCTCTTGCAACAGCAACAGCAGCAGCAGCAGCAGCAGCAGCAACACCAACGCCAAGCGACACCACAGCAGCAACAGCAGCAGCAACCACAACAGCAGGGCGCACAAGCGTCACGGTGGCCTCCACAGCAACAGCAGCCACAACAACAGATGCAGCAGAACCTTCTAGCCCAGCTGCAGAACGGTGCAGGCGGTATGTTCAACAACTTTGGTCAGATGGCTGGCATGAGCCAACCGCAGCAGCAGCACCAACAACAACAACCGCCGCAACAGCAGCAGCAGCAGCAGCAGCAGTTTGGCGCAGGTGGATTCAATCCGGCTGCCTTTGGTCTCAACCCTCAGACCATGGCCCTCTTCCAGCAGAATCCCATGCAAGCCATGCAGGTCATGCAGGCATTCGGCCAGCTCAACCCTGGAGCCTTCCCGCCAGGCGCTTTCAACCAGCTCATGATGCAGCAGCAGCAGCAGCAGCACCAACAACAACAACCGCCGCAACAGCAGCAGCAGCAGCAGCAGCAGTTTGGCGCAGGTGGATTCAATCCGGCTGCCTTTGGTCTCAACCCTCAGACCATGGCCCTCTTCCAGCAGAATCCCATGCAAGCCATGCAGGTCATGCAGGCATTCGGCCAGCTCAACCCTGGAGCCTTCCCGCCAGGCGCTTTCAACCAGCTCATGATGCAGCAGCAGCAGCAGCAGCAGCAACAGCAACAGCAACAGCAACAACAACAACAAGCTCAGGCTGGTGGATCAGCGCAGCCCGGCGGCCAACTTCCCAACATGTTTCAGCAGGCTCAGAATGGCAACACGGCGGGCATGTTAGACCCTGCGGCGCTCATGGGAGGCGCGTCCAACTCGCAGCAGCAGCAACAGCCCAATCTGTTCGCCGGCGGTGCATCCGTTCCTGGCGCTTCCCCCGTTCGGCCCAACTCGGCGCTCCAGCAACAGCAGCAGCAGCCGCCCAACGGCATCCCGGCGTACCTGCAGTCCAACAACCAAAACCAGATGCAGTCAGGCCAGTCTTCCCCCGCTCCGTCACATCAGCAGCCGGGCACGCCTCAACAGAGCAACGCCAACAACGGTGCCGTGCCTTCCACGCCCACAACCACCTCCAAGCCCAAGCCACCACGCAAGAAAGCGGAAAGGAAGAACACCGCCAAGTCGCAGCAGCAAGCACAGAATCAAACGCCCGTCATGCAGCACGCCACTGCTCCTGGCACCACCAGCATGCAGCCATCGCCCAGTGCTTCGTCGATAGCGGGCATCCAGGGTGCCTCGCTCCCCGGTAGCGCTTTCGAACGATCGCGCAGCCACACGCGGTCTCCCAGTGTTTCACTGGGCGGGCAAGGCACGCCGTCGCAGATGCATGCTCTGCCTCCTGGCATGCAAGGTATGCCGCAGCAGCCGCAGCAACAACAGCAGCCACCGCAGCAACAGCAGCAGCAGCTTCCGCAGATGGGCATGCCAGCACAGCCGGGACAGCCAGCACAAGGACCGCCGCAGCAGGTGGTGCCGCCAAATTGGACGCCCAGCCTCAACCCGCAACAGCAGCAGGCCGTCTTGTCGAGAGCGTTGGCGCTGGCAAAGGCACAGGAAGGCGCAGGTCTCACGCCGGTGCACACGCTCATGCAGATGGGCTACCTCTTCCTCAAGGCTTCCAGCTTGCCTGGTGGATCGCATCCTTCGATGATGTCCAATGGCGGCATGGTGCTCACCATCAACGAAGCACGTGGACTTGGTCTGATTCCGCAACAGGGTGCTCAGCCAGGCGCACCTGGTGCCAATGCACAGGGTCAGCAGCAGCCTCAGCGACAACCTTCGCTGCCAGGTATGCAGCCTCAACCGCCGCAGCAACAGCAGCAGCAGCAGCAGCAACAACCACAACAGCAGCTCCCACCACAGCAGCAGCCTGGCTTTGGCGCTCCTCCGTTGACGCCTCAACAGCAGCAACAGCAGCAGATGATGCTCGCCATGCAACAGCAGCAACAACAGATGCAGCAGACTCCTCTCGTTCCCTCGCAGCTCAGTCAACCCCACGGTCAGCGACCCACCACACCTGCAGGCCAGCACGCCTCGCCTTCTGGGATGCACGCACCTTCGCCCATGGGTCCAGCAGGTGCCGCCTCCAGCCCTGGCATGGCCAACAAGCCACGCCCGCGTCAGCCCAGTCTCGCCCTGAGCGCATCTGGCCGTCCAGAGTCGCGTGGTGGAGGACCCGTGCCGCCCAGCTTCCAGCAGCAGCAAGGAGGACCTCAAGGTCTCATGGCGCCGCCGCCGGCTCCTGGCCACCTGCCACCGGGTATGACGCCCGGTATGGGCATGCCGCCAGGGATGATGCCCGGCGTACCCGGTGGACAAATGCCTCCAGGCTACGGAGCTCCCGGTGGACCCCAGATGGGCGCAGACGCAGCACCGCCCATGCTCAAGCAGCAAGGTCGACGTCCGTCGATGGTGCAAGACCCTTCGCTCAGTGCCACTCCAGATCACAGGAGGCCATCACTGGTAGGCTCGGCTGCTGGAAGCATGGATGCAATCGCAGCTACGACACCCAGTCCGATGGCCATGGCCGCAGCAAGCGCAGCCGCTGGGCAACCGTCGGCGCAAGCGCAGCTCATTGGTAGCTTTGGCGGCGCAACTCCCACCCCCAAAGGTCGGAAGGGGTCCCAAGCTCCTTCGGCTGGTCTGCCGGGTGCTCCACCTATGCCAGGCGCTGCAGCCCTGCCTGGCGCCCGTGCGATGGACGAGGCACCGATGCTGCTCGATGCAGCAGCAGAGGCTGCGATGGCGACGGGCAAGCCCACGACGCTGGCTGGTGCCACGCCCGCTTTCGCTCAAACGGTGCCATCGAACTTGGCCAACATGCCCATGCTGCTCGGTGGACCTGCACCGAAGGAGTCGGCGATCGGCACGCCCATCACGCACTTCAACACGCGTGTCACCAAGCTGGACGATGCCATGCGACCCGCTGCGCCGCAGCATGCAACCGAAGAAAAGGGCGATGATGCAGCAGCAGCAGCAGCGAGCTCTGCAGGCGACAAGACCGATGAGGCCGTGTGGACCCCGCTCACTGCAGAGCAAGAGGCCGAACTTGCCAGCATCATGAAGCGAGACCTCGAGTACGAGACGCTCTTCCGACAGCAGCAGCGAGAGATGAACAACTCGCTGAGGGACCGCTTCGACAGCGTGAGGCCGCCTCGAAGAAAGGCATCCGACGGTACCATCACCATGCCAAAGCCCTTGGCATGGTGGGAGCGCCCCGAGGAGGAAGACGTGTCGGGTCTGTCGCGCGACATGTTCAGGCCGTTTGGCGTGCTCTTCCCCAACCAGAAGCGAGCCGAGCTGGATCAAGGTCAGCGCGGTGCGCGTCCTCACATTCCTCTCAAGCGCTCTCTGATGGAGTCGGTCTCGCAGCAGGGCGAAGACCTCGTACCGATCCGACTCGAGATCGACCACGAGCATTGGAAGCTGCGCGACACGTTCACCTGGAACGCGCACGACTCGCACATCAACGTCGATGCATTCGCCCAATCGATCTGCGAAGACATTGGACTGCCCGCCACCGTGTTTGTGCCGCAGATCAAGGAGCAGATCACCACGCAGATCCTCGATCACCAGACGACCAGCGCGTTCAATGCGAAGCCTTCCTTTGATTTCAACTTGGATGCCAAGGAGGGCAAGGGCTCGCTCGAGGACAAGGACTTGCGCTGGTGGTCCAAGTGGCGACGCAGGGTCGAATCGCTGCCGTTCGGCGACAAGTCTTCCGCTGCAGTTGCTGCTACCAATGGTGCCGACGAGGACGTGGCGATGCACGCAGATGACAGCAGCGAGGAGGACGATGCAGGATCCGAGCCGCCCGAGATCGTCGACACGGCTCCAGCCGAGGAGCTGCGCATGATCATCAAGCTCGATATCACCGTTGGCGCCATGAACCTGCTCGATCAGTTCGAATGGGATGCCAGCGAGTCGGACCCTGCCGCTGCTGAAAAGTTTGCCGAGGCGTTTGCGGCAGATCTGGGCCTTTCGGGCGAGTTCAAGACGGCCATCGCTCACTCGATCCGCGAGCAGGTCTCTGTGCATGTCAAGTCGCTGGCCATGACCGGTCACATGTTCGATGGCAGACCGATCGCCGACGAAGAACTGCGTGCGGCTTTCCTCGGACCCATCAGCAAGTCCAACGTGTCGAGGGGCGAGATCGAGTCGTACCACTTCACGCCGCGCCTGCTGCAGCTCACCGAGGCCGAGATCGAACGACTGGACCGAGAGCGCGAGCGCGAGGCACGACGAAAGCGTCGCCAGACGCGTGGCCGTCGTGGCATCAACCTGCCCGATCGCGACCCGCAAAAGACGCAACGCACGCCGGCGGTGTACGGCATTCAGACGGTGCAGACCGACGCGGCCAACGCTCTGCAGAACGCCAACGGTCTCAGCGATCGCTACGGAGGCATGTCGACGCGTCGTGCCGCTGCAGCCGCGGCCAACGCCTCGATCGCGCCGTCGCAGGCGATCGACGTGGGCACGCCGACACCTGGTCCCGATGGTCTGGGTCTGCCCGATCGCAAGAAGCCCAAGATCAACCACCACGCCATCCACTTTGATTTCCCTGGCGGTTTGGGACGCAAGACGGATCCCGGTGGACCCAAGTTTGCGCCCGAGTACACGGAGGAAGAGGCGAGGAAGCGCGCACGGTCTCCCGAGAACCAGGCGACGGGCTCGCAAGCCGAGAAGCCTGCGCCCAAGCTTGTCTCGCTGTCGTATGCGCAGCGCAACAATGTGCGACCGGAGGATCTGGAGCGTCAGCATCCCAACTTCCACGACGGCTTGTGGCATTGCTCGAACTGCGGTATCCCGGGCACGCTCGCGCCCGGCAGGCGAAAAGGACCGCTGGGCGACAAGTCGCTGTGTGGACCGTGTGGCAAGTACTACCACCGGCACCGCAAGGTTCTTTTCTTGGAGTACACGCGCGATCCGGTGGCGCATCTCAAGCAGCAGCAAGCGCTGAACCGCAAGATGGGCGTTTCGAATCCGCTGATCGACACGGCGCTGCTCAATGCGCTGGGAGAGCAGGAGGACTCGACCGAGCCCACGAGTGCGGCGGACACGCCCAAACCAGATGGTGGAGCCGGTGGCAATGACGACGGCAGCGGAGTACGACGCAAAGGCCGACCACCTGCATCTTCGAGAGCGGCAAGCCGCGGTGATGGTGGCGATCGTTCGGATGATGATTTGCCGTTCGAGATGGTGGGCAGTCCGGATGACAGCGACTCGTCGTCGAGGTCGAGTAGTCCCGAGCCGGCGCCTCGATCGCGCAAGTCGGCGTCACAATCGATTTGGAACGAGGAGGATTCGCAGCCTGTGCGACGCGGAGCAGCGGACAGCGCGCGGGACAAAGTGACGGCGTCGTTTGCTGCGGCTGAAGAGGAAGCTGCCAAGGACGGCCAAGTGGCCGGACCAGCAGCAGCAGCAGCAGCAGCAGCAGCAGCGGTGGCGGCAAGTGGTGCTGTGGATGTCAAGACCGAGGCTGGCGATGCAAGCCAAGCAGGTACGACCTCGACGGACGCTAATGTTGCCGATGCATTTGGCAGCGGTGTAGCACCTGGTGCAGCCGCTGGTGTGACCGGATCGCCATCCGGAATGTCGGGCGGCGCAGCAGGCACGCCGACCCTGTCGAACGCATCGCCGCGCATGGCAGCGATTCTAGGCGCCACGCCTCCGGACTGGCTGACGCAGTCTGATGCCGCGCTCAAGGCACGCTATCCGAACGACCGATTCGTGATCCAGCAACGACCGCGTCCAGCTGGAGTGGCGCCCCCGCCGCAGCCGGAATGGAGGGTACGATGCCTCGACTGCCCCGGCAAGCTATACACGCCTGGACCGGGAGAGAGTCTCAACAACTTTGAGATTCACCTGCGCAACCGTCTGCACCGTGCTAACGTCAACAAGAGAGTGTATGGCAACACGGCGCCGCCGGTAGCAGCAGCGGCAGCGGCAGCGGCAGCAAGTGCAGGTGCAGGTGCAGGTGCAGGTGCAGGTGCTGGGTCGCCAGGCGGCGGCGGGGGTGCAGCAGCTGCAGCTGGTTCGCCGCACAAGAGTCCCAGTGCTGCGCATGCGCCTGCGCCTTGAGAGCGGTTCCTGCACCTCATGCTCAGACTCGACGCACTACCAAGGCAGCAATAGGCACTCAGCACATGTTTCTGTATTGTAATATTTTGACTTTGATGGTTCCGTTTGCATTGATTCGTTTTCAGAAAGATTGAGTTGTAATTCCAGCTTTGTGTGTGCTGGCGTGAGTGAAAGGCAGTGAGCGTCGTCGTCGTCGTCGGTGTGAGGGTATCGTACGACGATGCTGGGCTGGGGATGTGTGAGGTCGAAGGGAGAAACGGCGACCGTCAAAACCGTGGATCCGGCTCGGGTTTGAAGGCGACAGCGGGCAAAGTTGGTCGGCAAACAAGCGTGTCAGAGAAGGAGGGGAAAAAAGTGCGGGGCAAGCAAGCGGCTGTGGGATGTGCTTGCCCCACACACGCCTGACACGGCAGAAAAGGGCCCCCGCACTAATTGAAGTCTTGTCGTTCGACCACCAGCATCTTTGATCCATCACCATCAGAGTCATCTCAGCGAGAAGGTGAACATCGTTTTTGGTTCTACACAGTGCTTCGTCCTTGTCAACATGCTTCGAACTTGCGCGGCTCTCAAGCCCAGATTCGCGGCTGTGCGCATTGGCACAGCTGCCGTCGCATCACGATCCGCCGCCACGCTGCGTCGACAGGTGCACACCACGTCGTCCCGCGTTCACCCGGCTCCGCTACAGTCGACTCACAACCATCGCAACGCATCTACGGTCACATCAACCGCCGTAGACCCTACTCCTATTCGACTCCAACCGCTACCCGCCAAGATCCTCATCGCCAATCGCGGTGAGATCGCATGCCGAATAATGCGCACCTGTCGGCGGCTGGGCATTTCCACCGTCGCCGTGTTCTCCGAGGCGGATGCTGCAGCTCGGCACGTCAAGCTCGCCGACGAGGCGTACTGCATCGGCCCTGCTGCCTCCTCCGAATCGTACCTGCGACAGGACAAGATCTTGGCTGTAGCCCAACGTACAGGCGCTACGATGATTCACCCGGGCTACGGCTTTCTCTCGGAAAATGCTGCGTTCGCCGCACTGCTCGAATCCGCCCCGGACGTCACGTTCATCGGTCCGCCCTCGACCGCGATCGACGCCATGGGCAGCAAGTCCGCCAGCAAGGAAATCATGCTCGCAGCCGGAGTCCCGTGCGTGCCCGGCTACCACGGAGCAGACCAGGACCCCGAGCTGCTCGCGCGCGAGGCGGACACCATCGGCTACCCCGTGCTCATCAAAGCCGTCAAAGGCGGCGGGGGTAAAGGGATGAAGATCGCCGAAACACGGGGAGACTTTGCAGATGCGCTGGCGTCGGCGCAGCGCGAGGCGCTCAAGTCGTTCGGCGACGCCACGGTGCTGATTGAAAAGTACCTCACTGCGCCGCGCCATGTCGAGGTGCAGGTGTTTGCCGACGCGCACGGCAACGCTGTGTACATCTCGGAGCGCGACTGCTCGGTTCAGCGCCGGCATCAGAAGATCATCGAAGAAGCTCCGGCGCCGCATCTGCCGGAGGCGCTGAGGCGCGAGCTGGGCGAGAAGGCTGTTGCTGCAGCGAAAGCCGTCGGGTACGTGGGTGCGGGCACGGTGGAGTTTATCCTGGACGCAAAGAGACCCGAGATGTTTTACTTTATGGAGATGAATACGCGGCTGCAGGTCGAGCACCCCGTGACGGAGATGGTCAGTGGGTTGGATCTGGTCGAGTGGCAGCTCGAGGTGGCTGCGGGCAACCGGCTGCCTCTGCTCCAGCACGAGCTCGTGATCGAGGGTCATGCGTTCGAGGCGCGCATCTATGCCGAGAACACCGACGCCGGCTTCCTGCCGGATACGGGCACACTCGTCCACGTCGCCCTGCCGCACACCACGACGGATACACACTCCAACACCCACATCGCCACGCGCTACGGCGCAACGACAGCGGCGGGGGAGGCGGTGGTAAGGGTCGACACGGGCTTCGTGACGGGTGACGAGATCAGCGTGCACTACGACCCGATGATCGCCAAGCTCATCGTGCGCGGTAGGGACCGTACGGAGGCGCTGCGTATCTTGGGTAATGCGTTGAATGCGTACCAGGTCGTGGGGCCTATGACGAACATACAGTTTTTGAAGAATTTGGTGCGGCACCCGAAGTTTGTCGAGGGCGAGGTGGAGACCGGGTTTATAGGAAAGTACGGGGAGGGCGGGTTGTTCGGCGATCCGTATACGCGGGAGGAGGAGGTGAGGGAGGCGGTGGCGCAGGGCGTGGTGTGGATGTTCCAGCGCGATCTGGCCAAGGCGTTGGGCGGTGGGAAGGGTGGCGTGTGGACGGAGTTTGCAGAGATCAACAGGGCGAGGACGTTCGACGTATCGCATGCGACGCTGGGTGCGCTCAGCGTCACCGTCACGCCCCACGAGGCTGACGATACGTTCGACGTCACCCTCTCCCCTTGCTCCCCCTCCAGCGGGGGCCCGACAACAACGCTCTCGATCCGCCCAACAGGTACGACCATCCTCACCCACCCCACCTTAACCACGTTCCTGCCCACAGGCGTCGTCACCACGCTCACCCTCCAACCCCCCGCATGGCACTCGAAGCTCCACTCCGCCGGCTCCTCCACGGCTGCGGGCGCGGCAGACGCTCTAGTCGCGCCCATGCCGTGCAAGATCGTCGACTGCAAGGTGCACCCCGGGCAGAGCGTGAAGCGCGGAGAGACGGTGGTGATTTTGGAGGCGATGAAGACCGAGATCAGCTTGAAGGCGAGCAGGGACGGGGTGGTGGAGAGCGTGAGTGGCAGGTGTAGGGCGGGCGAGCTGGTTAAGGAGGGGAGTGTGTTGGTGCGCTTCAAGGAGGACGAGTGAAGGGCAGCGTTGGGGAAGGAAGTTCGGTGGGATGAGGCTGGGAATGGATCGGTTCACGAGCTTGTATGGGTGTGAGGTGTGTGTGATGTGTGAGCTCTTTGGGTGCTTGCGTGTTTGAGCGAGGTGGGACGAATGGCGAGATCTCGAGGCAGAGAAGCTGTTCGTTCAGCGGTTTGCCTTTTGACCAAGCCGCGACAGGACCAACACACAACGCCCACACACTGAAACTCGTCCCGACATTCTTCGTCCCGACATTCTTCAGCCCAAGGCTGAGGCCGTTGTCCTTCGCACCAACTGCTCACACAAGTCACCAGCCACTCTGGGATGATTTGCATTTGACATTTTCATCACCTGATACAAGAGTGTTCTGCGTATCGATCCGCGCAGACTGACCAGCCATCGCAGCCCTCACACGCGATACCTCTTGGTGCTACCCTTCTCGAACAGCGCCCTTACAATCCACACCTGCGCCACACTGATGCCGACCATCGTGGCGCTCTCCACGACACTGTACCAGAAGATCTTACTCTGCGTACTCTTGACCGTATCGAAGTTCCTATTCTCCCTCACCCTGAAGTACCTCTGCGTCCTTGAGATCTGCGTCAGCTTCTCGGCCATCCCCCCGATCCCTTCCTCCAACGGCGCGCTGTGCTCCTTCAACAGCTTCGCCGGCTGAATGGGCAGCTCCAGCCGCGGTTCGCTCTCGACCGTAATGTCGAAATCCACCAGCTTCTCCGCGATGGTCGACATGCTGTTCTCAAAGCAGAACGTGTACTCGCCGACCGTGTTGCCGGTGAAGATGATGTCGAGCTGGCGCTCTTTGTGGCCCGAGATGATGAGTTTGTTGTCGGGGTCGTGGACGGTGTAGTCGATATCGAAGTGGCCGCCGGATTGGACGGCGAAGTAGAAGCCTACTTTTTCGCCGGCGGCGTCGACCCATGCGTAGAAGCACAAGCGCTCGTGTGGTTCCACCAAAGTGGTTAGGGCCGCGCCGGAGACAGGGGTTGGGGTGAGGATGGCGAGCGTGAGCAGGAGGAGTGCGCTGAGCAGCGGGCCTACCGAGAGACGCGGTAGTGTGATCATCGTGAAGCAAGGGAGTGTGAGGTGAATAGAGGTCTGCTTTTTTTTTTTTTTTTTTTTTCCGTGAAAGTTCGTTGTGCGAGATTTGCTGGGCGATGTTGCTGCGGTTCGTGAGGGCAGTATCGATCCCCGGGGGGGGGGGTTTGGCTGTGCGTGGCTGCGCAAAAGCGGTGGCCAAAATGAATCCTTGGGTCGTTTGAAGACTCGTGAAAGCAGCCAGCTGCACTAGGTCGTGCTCCGATGAGGAGATGGTGGTGTACATGATGTCGTCTTCGTTGACAGGTCCGAGCGAGCGAAGGTCGACAGCGCGCATTTCCGTTGGTTCCAGCTCAGCAGCCAAGATTTCCCACCCGCACGAGACAGAGTCCTCAAAATCTAACAAACATCATTTTTTCCGCCCAATCCCTCCAACTTGCGCATCTCGGCGCCACCTCGCTCCTCCTCCTCTTCTCACCTCGACACCATCACAACCCTACCTCACATCAGCCACCACAGGGAGCAAGCAATGCCATCAAAGTACAAACCCACCCCAGAGGAAGCCTCGTCCGCCTCGACATTATCCTACCTCTCCTCCTCTTCCCCCCGCACGTCCTCCTCCTCCTCCTCCGCATCACCGAACGATCCCAGCCAACCGCAGGACTTGATCAGCGTCATGTCGCACAAAACACCGAGCAAATTTACAGACCCCTGCGCACACGCCGCCAAACTGTCGATGAAGTGCCTCGACGACAACGCGTACGACCGCAGCAAGTGCGGCGATGTGTTCAATCAGTATAGGGAGTGCAAGAAGGCGTGGATCAATCAGAGGAGACAGGATCGGTTGAATAATCGGCCGGGGGCGTTTGATTGAGCGAGGATGGGAGGAGATTGATGGGGTCTAAGTCGGGGAGATGGTGACGGTAGAAGGGAGGCAAGGTGTGGAAGGGACGGTCTTGGAGGCTGCTCGGATGGGAGACAGTGGATTACAGGATGGACAGGACTTGCGTCGACATTGGTAAGAAGGGATTGTACAAACACATTCAACCACTTGGACAACAATCAAACATCATGCACAACCCGGGTAGTTCTCACGACCATGATCGCTTCAAGACCACATGCTGAGAAAAGATCGAGTGAGGGTATATTCGAATCGTACTTTACAACACTTTGGCAGCTCGCAGCTCGCACACTCAATCGTCGTCCTTCTTCCTCTTCTGCGCCTTTCCTGTCGGCGTGCCCGCCCCACTGCCTGCACCACCACCACCATCCGTGAGCTTGCGTTTCAGCTTTGTCGCCGTACCTCCTGCCTTGCCGCCACCTGCCGCTCCACCCACACCTTTAGTCGGTGTCGCAGCCGCACTCGCCGCCGCGTCGGTGTTCTTGCCACCTCCACCGGTGCCCTTGAGATTAGGCGTGGAGCTGCGCTCCTTCTCCTTATGCTTTGCGCCCGCGTCGTCCTTTTTCTTCTTTCCCTCTTTCCCCCCCGCTGGCGTACCGGCAGCTGCAGCGGCAGCCTCCTTGTCCTTCTTCTTCTTCTTGCCCAGTGGCGTGGCCTCATCCGCCTCCGCCGCACCCGCCTTGCTCGCCTTGCTCGCCTTGGGCGTATTGTTCGCGCTCGAGTCGTCGTGTTCCGCCAACCCCTCGTTCGCTTTGAGCTCGAGACTCTTCTGGTACGTCGCGGACGACAATGAAAAAATGCGGTCCTCGATCGGGATCTCGCCCAGCGCTGCGCTGTTGCTGCTGCTCCCTCCACGTGCACCGCCAGTAGACGTAGACGAGTTTTTCAGATACGCGTCGAAGCCTTTCACAATGTTTCCGCCAGACGAAGCCGTGGATTGCAGATAGGAACCTTCGAAGAGGTAGATTTGGGACTCGAGGTCGATGAGCGCGCGGTCGATGATGCGTTTGTTGGCTAGGCCGGTGCGGAGGGCGAGTTTGGTCGCTTGGTAGCGCTGCGTGGCTTCTTCGAGGCTGCCGGGCTGGTTGGTTGTGGAGGAGGACGAGGCGGCAGCGACGGGGGTGGCTGCTGTGGCGGAGGAGGTGCCTAAAGCGGGAGTGCTGGATATGGCTGTTGGGGCCATGGTTGCAAAGAGTGTGGGCGATCTAGAGGTGATGGTTGTGGTAAGAAACCATCTTGTGGAATGGCAGTTGAAATGCGAACACTGTTAAAAATCCCGCTAAGGTAACCCGGCCGGGGGAAATTGGGGATGGGGAAAATTTTGATTACGTAAGCCCTGCCAAATTGACAAACCCCAGAGATAGGGATCCTTTTCCCCATCCACAGGGTTTTGCTGAAAATGTTAGACCTTTAATTCAAATTCCAGGTTCCAATTTCAG
>JALCCG010000032.1:13909-118967 GCA_023212695.1 Sporisorium sorghi | reverse complement strand
TTTTTTTTTTTTTTTTTTTTTTTTTTTTTTTTTTTTTTTTTTTTTTTTTTTTTTTTTTTTTTTTTTTTTTTTCTTCTTTTTTTTTTTTTTTTTTTTTTTTTTTTTTTTTTTTTTTTTTTTTTTTTTTTTGCCCCCAGCAGCCTCACTCTTCATCAACTTCTCAAGCTGTTCCTTGCTCATTGTTATAGCACAGCAAGCCACGATCTCAGTCTCGCTCTTGCCGGCAGCGACAGACTCAAGAGCATCCTTAGGAGCGTCGCTCGGAATACCAGTCCTGATTTTGAATCTGTGTCTAGTTTACAATGGTAGTGGAAGCAAGAAGAAAAGGATGCTGAAGGATGCGAAAGACGATGTTCTCCCCTCGTGCCACAGTGAAACATCGTCCTGAACTGCAGTGTAAGAGAGGTAACTGCGAGCATCTCGCCCCTACGCTGACGCAGCGCTAGGCATAGTGACCTTGCGATAGTTGAGACGCTTTGCGAACGCCCCCTTTCCGATCCTAATCACCGAGTTGCGCTTCTTTCCCGGTAATGGCGTCGGCTGATACTCGCCCTCCTGTCCCGCCATCGGCCTCGCGCCCGTTACCGGCTTGGTCAATAGCCGCCCACGCGGTCTGTTATCGCTCAAACTCTCCATCTTGGCCTCATCCACACGTCGTGGACCCTCGACCGCCACGGTCGCCTTCAAGCGCAACAGGTGTTCCTGAGCCATGGCCACCAGCTTCTCCCTCGCCTCCATCCCGCCGTACTGCACGACTTTTGTGATATTTTTGCGCGTGATCGCATTGAATCGCTCATCCTGCTCCATCGTCGAGATATCAAACTGGCGGCCGGTGAGGATATCGTCGCCGCCGCGCTTGGCGATCCGGTCGTACACCTCTTTAGCCAGCGTGCGTGCCGTCATCTGTATGCGCAGATCGAACGGGTTGTCCACCAGCTCCAGAATCGCGCGCGGAGCATGGTCGCCTTTGCGGTTGCCGTGCAGGTGGATGCGCGTGTATCCGCCCGGCCGGCTCGCATAGCGCTGCGCCAGCTCCTGTAGTTTGGGTAGCGTCTCCTGCTGTGAGAAGAGGTAGCCGCGGGCACCGTAGCCTGACTGGACCGTGCCGCGCTTGCCGAGTGTGATGATCTTTTCTGCCTCGCGCGCCGCTTCCTTGGCTTTGGCGACGGTGGTCGAGATACGCTCGTGCTGGATGAGCGAGGAAACGAGGTTGCGCAGAAGGTGGTTGCGATGCGACGAGGTGCGGGAGAGCTTGCGGAATGCGAGGCCCTTCATCTTGCCTAGTCGCTATGTGTCAGAGGTAGGAAGGGTGATAATATGTGGACGATGGCGACGATTAGGAGAAAGATATCGCTGTTGTAGCTTGCTGAAAGTGCAATCTTCTCGCTGCTCTGCTCCGACAACTGTTCTCGGTCGAGTGAGCGAGCAACTTTTTTCTGCGGATTTCAGCGGGTCCTTTTTGGCTCGATCAAAAATGGGCTAAGCAGAAACAAATCGGGCCGCTCTCCCCGATCTGGAACCACTCTCCGAGTCGTCCTGAGCGCTCGAATATTCCAATTTTTGTGCATCTCATCGCCATCATCGAGCAGCATCGCCATTACCACTCTTCTCCACCACCACATCACCCTCTCACACAGACTCGCATATCACAATGGTTGCCGCTCTTCGATCCGCCACCGCATCGCTCGTGCGCGCCCGTGCTCCTCTGGCCATCGCCCGCCAGGCTGCTCCCCGTGCTGCCGTCGTGGCTCCCCGCTTCGCACCCGTGCGCTTCTACGCCGCCTCGGCGGGGCTGTCCAAGTCGGACATCGAGTCGAGGATCGTCGATGTGCTCAAGACCTTTGAGAAGGTTGACCCCTCCAAGGTGCGTTTCTGAAACTTTCACGGCCAACTACTCGCCCTGGCATCCGATTTCATTGGGCGTGGAGATGGCGTAGCTGGCAAAGGGGCGGCTGTGGATGCCGTCCCTTTGTTGCGGTACAGTGTTGACTGTGGATCGAATCAGTGCTGACGATGACTATGTTTGCTTTGTCCGCTCGCGCTTTCGCAGGTCTCGGCCACGTCGTCGTTCACCTCGGACCTCGGCTTGGATTCGCTCGACGCCGTCGAGGTCGTCATGGCCATCGAGGAGGAGTTCACCATCGTAAGCATCGCAATCCCACCATCACAACGCTCTCTTTCTCCGCTCTTACTGAACCCTTCTTTTCCTTTGCAATGTTGCGCTTGATCAGGAGATCCCCGACGAGGAGGCCGACAACATCACCACGGTGCAACAAGCCATCGACTACATCGCCAAGACCCCCGAGGCTGTGTAAATTTTCTCATCAAACAACCTAAGCCGCTTCACGTTTGCAGGGAGCAGCGGTCTTGTGATACGCTTCGTACGATTGCCCACCGGCGTCGTCGCTCAGAGTCTGTAATCCGCTCCGCTTTCCGTGCAAATCAAATACACCTTTCGCCTCCAATGCTCGTGTGTCTGCTGTCGCTCCGGCTCTCACGCGTTGACACAGCCCAGCCTCTGCGCCCTTCCTCATGCCCTTTCACATTTGCATACGACAGAGCTTGTTCACACAGTTTCGTGGCGGGGAATGACCTTCAAATTGGCTTCACATTGCGCATCAAAAGCCAAAGCTGCCAAAGTCAAACTCCTGCGCACCCTGCTGGCTGTTGCTCGCAGCGGCACTCTTGAATATACTAATCCCCTGCTTCTTCGGCTCAGCCACCGCGTCCGTTTTACCAGTATCGCCGTTTGCCGCGCTCACACTCGCAGGCTCGGTACTGAGCGCATCGTGCTTCGCCTCTCCCAAATAAATCTTAGACACCGCGTCGGATCCATCGAGCTTGGTGTCCGGCCTCGCCACCGCTGCGCCGATGTCGAGGTCGTTGATGATGCTCGATCTGCGTCGAAGCAGACTGCTGCGGCGACGGAGTATTCTCGGGCTGCTCGGCGGCGAGATGGTGCTCTGAGACGTACGTCTTCGAAGAGATGTCGGGCCTTTCGCCACTGCTTCGTCGTGCGTGCTCGTCTCTGCAAGCCGCAGCTTGCTGAACGCATCCGTGCTCTCCGCCAGCACCGCCTCGTCCACCCTCGACAGCGTCTCCAGGTCATGCTTTGAAACACGATGGAACTGCGTAGACGCGCTCGACACCGACGGCGGCTCGAACTGCCAATTCCGCAACAGGCTCAGCCCGATCGCATGACAGCCCATCCGGCACAGCGCCCTATTCGTGTTGAGCACAAAGTCAAACACCTTCTTCTCCGGAATGTCGTACAGCCCCTTGATCGTCTGCAGCGACTTGGTGCGCAGGTGCTGGAACAGCAGCGCGAGCGCAGGATCGCTGTAGCTGTCGTTGCCGCACGTCACTGCAGCTCCTAGTAAACTCGCGACCTCCTCGTCGGCGATCAAGTCGCGCAGCGGAGTGACGATGATACGCACCGCAAGATCGCGACGCCGCAGCATCCAGAACGCCCAGCTGCCCATCCAGCGGTCGCCTCTCTCGAACGCCAGAGGCAGCACTCGATTTTTCAACAGCTCTGTAAACACAGGTCCGTCGTCGCGGCCCTCCTGGATCCTCGCTAGAGCAATCGCAAGCGGCAGATCGTCCAAGTTGCGGACGCAGACGTTGATGGCATCGCGCAGACTTTCGCCGAGCATGAAGAAGGAAGCGGCAAACTCGTAGCGGCGCTGGCTGAGCAGCGCAAACGCGTTCTTCTGCGCTGCCGTCTTCCAGCGTTGCTCGTCAAAGTCGTGCGACAGGAACTGAAGCATCTTCTTCTGCTCGGGATGCCACACCGCTTGCCGCCACAGTCCCTGCACGACCTTGCGCTTGCCCAGAGCAAAATAGAGCAGCGAGCACTTGACCGGATCGCGATCCTCGCCCGACATGAATTGCGCCCTCGCAACAGCTTCTGCTTGCGTTCGAAGTGCCGACGGATTCTGCAGCCAGACGAACAGGCCGGTCGCTCGAGCTGCCGGCCAATCCAGCTTGTTGCGGTAGGCAGACTCGATTGCAGCGAGCAGCGTCTCCTGGTTGTTGCTGTGGAAAGCCCACAAGAAGTCGCGATAACCAAGCCCAGCGTCCGGCGCTACTTCAGCTCCCTTGGACTGGACGGCACCATTGAGCATCTGGCGGAGAGCAAGCGTGTAGCGCAGACCGGACGGATCCAAGCTCCTGTGCTCTCGAATCGCCTCGCCGATCGTCTTGGTCAGGTTGACGAGTACGCCAAGGTCCGACGACGACAGATGCGGCGGATGGATCTCCTGGAGGCGGCGGGCGAGGTGATCGATCCCGTCACTTGTGAAGAGGTCGGCCTTGTCCGGCTCATCGGTGCTCTCCGGCTCGTCAAAGATGCTGCCGCGGACACTTTTCTGCGTCAACGGCGCTGCTGACTTCGGGTGACCATTGACTGCCGTGGAGTCAGCTTCAAGCACGCCATCGAGAGGAACGTCCTCGAACGCCCATGTCTCGCCAACATCTTGCGCGCTGCAAGCAAGGACAGCTTTGTTGAGATTGCTGATGATCGCTTTCGCCAGCCCTAGTTTGTGCCAAGTAGCGCATTGCAGCAGGAAGCTGGGATGGTACTGCACCACGGGTCCACCAACCTCGGCGACAAGTTCAGCTAGATGCGTGTCCTTCGACCTTGTCATATCCTGCAAGCCCGAATGGACCCAGGGACCGTAGACGAAGAGCACCGAGCCGGAAGCGATTACGAGCTGCTCGGAGCTGGACCAGCAAGCAGCACGAATCGAGCTGGGTGTGCAACTGCGGAGGTTGAAACGAACCAGTAGCTGCCACTGCGGTCCCGATCCTGCATTCTCGGCAACGATGGGGGAAGATCGCCCTGGAGCGATGACGTCGACATGGTGCTCGAAGACAACAGCAAGCACGCTGCACGACAATGGCGATGGGGACCAGTCTAGTGCGATGATCGATTCGTCTGCTGCAAAACTTTGCCTGTGCTCCTCGCCCGAGTTGAACGAGGTCGTCTTGGAATCAAACACCACCAAGGTGTCTCTCCCTTGCTCGTCACTTGTGACTACAGCAACAAGACCGTTGGCGCTGCTTCGTACCAGACGGAGCGTTCCCGTTGATTCACGGAATGAAGCAGCAACGGGCCATTGGAGATCGCCAGATGAATCGCGAAGGGCTTGTCTGACCTCGACTCGTCCAGTGTTGTCGGCAATGACGAGGCTGAGATCGTTCCCAAGCTGGTTGGATGCGCTGAAGGAAGAATCGGCTGAGACCAGGCGGCGATCTGAACTCTTGTCAGACCAGAGGTGCGATGTGGTGTGTGGCGCTAAACGCAGTCCGTCTGGTGTCTCTTGCATCGCCCACGAATGCACTGCGCCGGAAACAGTCACGGCAATGAGAGCATCAGAATCGCTGAACGAAGTCAGCGCCACGTGTTTGACCTCTGCATCGCATTCAAAGCTCGCCGAGGTGCCATCTGACGCTCTATGCACCTCACCTGCTCGATTGCTGGACATGAGCGCCGCAATTGAGCCGACCCTCGAGATTGCTGCAAGGGAGGCAGAGCGTAACGAGGAGTGGCAGTGCAGGCGACCTTCCGGGTGTGTTAAGGAGGCGTCCGAAGTCCAAGCTATGGACTCCTTGGCGGAACAGCTCAACAGAGCCTTCCCATCAGCCGACCTTCGTAGAGATTCGATTCGGGCGGTGTGTCGGCGCAAGCGTCTCGCATTTGTGTTTGGAAGAGGTTGCGGTCCACATGGATGCCAATTGTCTGCCTCAATACCTAGGCCTCGACCATCGAAGAACGAGGCCGGGTTAATGGCATATGCTGTTGACGCGCCGCCGCCGAACTGAACATGCAGCACCAGCATTGGAGCAGTGCTGCTAGCGTCTGGAGCCACGTAGAGAGGTGGAGCTTTGACTGCGACGATGTCATCGACGTTTTGAGGCAGGGCAAAAGGAAAGCGCAAGACCGTGAGCGCCTGCAAGAGGGTGGGAGGTCGTCGATCGATGTTGGCGACGGCTGTGACACTGACAAAGCCATCCTTTCCGAAGGAGACAAACATGTCTGGGGTCTCGTTGAGCAGTTGCTCGAGTCGACGTAGCCTAGTCCGCTTGAGATCCATGTCGAGCTCGAGGTCGTGGGTGTTGAGCTCGCTGGAGCTGCCCACGCCCAATTCGGCCATCTGAATCTCTCGCTGCAGGATGCCGATGTTTGTACGCAATGCTGCGCAGACCGTGTGTGCATCGAGATAGAAAGCCGGTGGTGCGTGAGCATCATTTGCAGAAGAAGGCGCCTGAACGCTGCACCAAAGCCGAAGTTGTGTTGGTTCATCAATGACGGGAGTCCAAATGCGGCCGACGCCGTCCGAAGCGAACGAGATCAAGACGTCGGCTTGGCTGGTTTGCTCCGGTGGCTGCCTCCAGACTAGATTTGTGACAGGACGTGCGTGATAGAGGCGCTGCTGATAGACGGGCGGCTTGGTGGCTCCGGGTTGATACTGCCACAAGAGAACGTGCTGGCCGCCTTCAGCAACAGCTGCGATGGTCGTAGCGTCAGGCGAGAATCGGGCAACGGCAATAGCGGCTGGGGTCGTTTTGGTCCAGAACCGCTTCCATATTGGCACTTCGGAGTTGTCGAGCCTCCATAGGGCGAGGCTGTTGGTGCTCCCTGTGAGCATCTGACCGTTGACGATATCCAGAGTGGTGACGACGCCTTCGTTGACAATGAGTATCGAGTGCACCCTCCATTTCCGTGACGGGGAAGACGAAGAGACTGGTGCATGCCATACAGCTATGCGATGATCCATGGCGGCAGCGATGTAGATGTGATTGCGCTCAGCAGAGAGACCGACGGCGATGCAGGAGATGCATTGGTCCGCATTCTGAGAGCCTGAGAAGGCGTCCCAGAACGGTAGAGCCTGATCGAAACGCTGATCGCGGGAGAGGATGCAAACCTGATCGAAGCTCGCCTGAATGGCGAGGCCGTCCCTTGGATCCCTACCAGCAAGGTATGTGACACTTTCCTGTCGCCAATGATGTCGGATCGCAACATGTGGTAATCCTTCCGTCTGTGTGTCGTGATGGTCGATGGTGCCAAGCACCACCTGAGCATGCCGCGAGCAGCTTGCAAGAGGCTGTGTCGAAGTCATTGTAGCGGGTCCGCCGAATGATCGGCGAAGGCAGTCGTCAAGTGAAAGGACGCTGTGTTTTGGCTCGGTGACTACCTCATGGTCGAAGTCGCTCCTGCCAATGAGGCTGAAAGGTGGCTTTTCGATGGCAAGGGCCGAATCTTGAGTTTGTCTGGTTGCAACAGCAGCGTGAGGCGAGGTCACCTGAGTCTCTTCGACCTATCGGAACAGCCGAAGACTGCCAAAGTGCAAGCTTTGCTGTGTTGCTGTGTCGGTGTGTCGGTGTGGGTGTTGTTCATCATCGGCTAGACCGTCGTGGAGAACCGTGCGAGCAGCGAGGTGTGAGCTCGGATTTCGGCGTGTTGGCTCTCTCAGCGGTGTGCCAAGTCTAACACTTTTTGAATTTGCGCTCAGCGCCTCGACGCTCACACGCACACACACACGACTCCGAAAAAAGAGGGTCCTTTTCGAGCAGCAGCAGCAGCAGCAGCGCAGCACCTTTTTTTTTTTTTTTTTTTTTTTTTGATCTTCTGAAAGCTGAGCAGAGACGCACTCACTTTTTGCGCCTTGTCACGGACCTCCTCATTCGAAAACCTTGTCATTTGCGCTTTCAAGTTCCCTTTCTTTAGCCAGCCACGTCTTCCTTTGCCACCCATCTCCATCTTGGAGTCAAGCCGTTGACAAAGGGCGCCAAGCGTGCGTCGACTTCATCTCATCAAGTGCTGAGCACGCCTCCAAAGTGGGGGGTTGCGCAGGCAATTCTTTTCTTCTTTCTTGCCATCTCCTTTGCGAGGTGAGCTCAAAAGATCACGGCTCAGCGCTCAAGCTTTCCCACTCTCTCCCACGACCTCCACGTCGACTATCAGCTGCTTTTCTGTTGCTCTCATAGTCGCTTACACACCTCAACCCGCGCAGGGCGCTTCGACACGGCATGACGACGCAAGCTCGAGCTCCTCCTCGCCTCTTTCGGGCCGACGTCGTCCACCTCAAGCAAGGCAAGGATGACGACCACAAAGTCGGCATGGTCTCGAGATGCTACCTCGACGAGATCGATGCTGACCCACACACGTTCGCCAGGACGGGTCTCGACCGCCAGCTCAAAGAAGGCGAATACGGTGTACTCTGGTACCCCTGCGGCAAAAGGCAGATCATTGCAGCCACCGAACTCGTTCTCATCGACCGAGTCTTTGCTGTAGGCTCCACCTGCAAGCGCTCCCTTGCAGACGCTTCTTCGGGCGTCGTCACTGCCACCAGCAATACGCTCAAGCTCCAGCACCTCTTCAGCAGAGAAGAGATCGCCGACTCGGTCCCAGCAGCCGATGTCGTCAAGAGCAACCACCTCAACCACGGAGACCTTGTCATTGCCGACGACTGGATCGGAGAGGTTGACGGAGTCGTTGAGGAAGCGCTCGTCGGCAACCCAGACAATGATCGGCTGGTGCGCGTCTGCGAGATGGGCGGCCGTCTCCTCCTCGGCAGAATCCCCAAGGAGCACATGGGAGAAGACCAGATCGGCCAGAACCTCGTTCAACTCGGCGTTCGAGAAGCTTCGATCGTTGACATCAAGCAGACGGTCATCTACATCAATTGGCTTGCTCTCAACCAGAAGCTCACCCCAGAGGAACAGGCAAAGCGTCCCAAACCGCCAGCGCTCTGGACCGACTACAGCAAGCTCACTCTGGTCAAGGCATTCTCGGAACGCAACCACGAGATCGGAGACCGAGTCGCATTCCGAACACAGGCGCTCAAGGACAAGTACGGCGCCAAGATTACCTACCATGGACGTCAACGCCATCCCGTCGATGTGATGCTCATCGTCGGAACCAAGACCGAGCTCGAAGTGCTGTGGCAGGACGGCACTCGTACCAAGGAGCAAGCCAGCGAGATGATCCCACATGTCAACCTCGACGAACACGAGTCGTGGCCCGGCGACTGGGTCTATTGGAAGTCGGACGAGCACGGCAGCGTGCCCCGCGTCGTCCAGAGCATGGACCCGGTCGAGCGCACCGCCGAGCTGCGCAAGCCTCTGTCCGAGCCTGCCGAAATCGAGCTGGTTCCCTCGCTCGAGATCGACGTTCAGGGAGCCGACCACAGCGTGTTCAGCCTGCATCGCGGCGACTCGGTCATGATCTCGGATCGACCCACCGGATGGGCGGGTCCCTTCCTCACCACAGTCGGAGATCCGCGCCCGGATTACGACGATCACAAGATGCACAACGACCTCATGACCGCCGAGATGAACATCGTCTCTGCGCAGGCTCACGTAGGCAAGACGACAAAACCAGGCTCAGAAGCCACCGAGGTCGATTGGTACGGCACGGTCGAAGAGCTTCTCCTCGACGGAACCTGCCAGGTTCGGTTGCCGTGCGGCAAGAAGGTGGTCGAGAAGCTGGACAAGCTGCAAATCCTGTCCGACTCGAGTTTCGGCATGCACGAGCACGCCATGCTTGACGACGACGCGCACGATCCGTGGAATATGGATCCCTATGACGATGAGATGATCGACGACGAGTACGATGACGAGTATGATGATGAGGATGCCATGTGGGTCGACCAGGACGGCGAAGTGGTAGGCAACGGAAGGGACGACTGGGAGGACATGTCGGACGGTGCACCCGAGGTGGCTGAGATTCACGTCGACGAGCCCGAGGCAGTCGAGAAGAAGGACGAGGGCGCAGCCCCAGCAGCCGATGCCAAGGAGACCTCTCAAAAGGCCATGGAAGCTATCGTCCCCTCTTCGGACGCGACGAGCACCGAAGAGCCTTCTGCACCCACCGAGCTCGCCACCGCAAGCAGAGACAGCGACTGGAACCAGTTCGCCGTGCTCGAGTCTGCGCCCACCTCGCACGCGTTCTACTCCAAACCGCTTGCCACCCAACCCAGCGCTGCCTTCTTCAAGCGACTCCAGAGAGAGATGAAGGTGCTCCAGTCGTCGCTTCCGGAGACCATCCTCGTACGCGCCTACGAGGACCGCTCGGACCTGCTGCGCGTGCTCATCATCGGCTCCGAAGGCACGCCGTACGAAAACGCTCCGTTCCTGCTCGATTTCCAGCTGACGTCGGACTTCCCCAACAGTCCACCCGTGGCGCACTTCCACTCGTGGACCAACGGCCACGGGCGCGTCTCGCCCAATCTGTACGAGGACGGCAAGGTGTGTCTGTCGGTGCTGGGGACGTGGTCGGGCGTGGCTGAGGAGAACTGGACGCCGAACAAGAGTTCGTTGCTGCAGGTGTTTGTGTCGATCCAGGCGCTGGTGCTGGTGCGGGAGCCGTACTTTACCGAGCCGGCGTACGAGAAGCTGAAGGGTAAAGAGGAGAGCAAGGTCAACTCGAAGCTGTACAACGAAAAGGCGTACATCTTGTCGCGCGGGTTTGTGAGGAAGGCGCTCGAGAGCCGACCGGCCGGGTTTGAGCGCGAGCTCGAGCTGTTTTACTTCAACTCGGGCAACCTCAGCAAAGTGCTGGAGCGCGCCGACGGGCTGTTGGCCGCGAGTGGCGCGTCGAGCAGTGCAGAAAAGGAGGAGGCGAAAGTGGACGACGCGGAGCAGGCCGTGCAGGGCCTCACCAAGGGCGGCGGCATCATGCTCGGTCGAACCGTTACCGCGTTGCGTGCGATGCTCAATGCTCGCCAGTCCAAGGCCTGAAGCAACGGCTTGACGACGTTTCTGTCATTTGTGTCACATGTTTTCCATTTCGCCAGTCGCACCGGTCCAATCCAATGATACATTGTATGCATTCACACACCAGATCCGATTTGTCTGTGCTTCATTCGGGAAGCTCAGCATCGCAGACCGAGATCGGATGATGAAGAACGCTTTTGTAGAAATGACTGGGACGCAAGAAGAGCAGCGAATCATGACATGGACACGAGAGAGAGAAAAAGATGTACGAAGACGAAAGTGGGGATAGAGGGGCGTGTGTGTCTAGTGGATGGAGGAGGGAGTAAGGACGGCAGACGTGATGGGTTTGGGGGGAAGAGGATGGAGGAACGCGAGCGCGAGTGCGGTTGAGGAGGCGACCGGAGATGCTCGCTTTGAGCATATATCGCGCAGAGGGGCTGTTTTGGGAGTGAGTGAGTGCGTGGACCGAGCAGATGGTGAGAGGACGAAGTGAGACAAGTGTGCAAGTACTCGCCGTCGACTTTTTGCCCTCTCCCTCGGGCGATACCAGACATCATGCACACCTGGACCTCTCTTGTCCACTTCGCCTACCCTCGCCTCGCCGCCACCTGCTCGCCTTACACTCCTAGCCCTGCACCTCCATCTTCCATCTCCCAGCCAGCCTCACCGTCTCCTCATCATCCCACCCTAGAGAATAGCACAGTTGTTCTTCTTCTTCGACTTAACCGGCGCCGGAGCCAACACGCTCCTAATCGCCTCATCGAAAACCCCCTTCAGCCCCTTCTGCGTGAGCGCCGAGCACTCCAAGTACTTGTTCGCATGAATGTCCCTAGCCATCGCATTGCCCTGGGCATACGTGATAGGCTGCATGCGGCGGTCACGCAGCTTGGCGATGGTCTCTGGGTCCTCGCGCAGATCGAGCTTGGTGCCCACCAAAATCGTCGGGATGTTGGGAGCATGATGCGAGATTTCGGGCCACCACTTGGTGCGTACGTTTTCGAACGACGGCGGGCTCACCAGTGAGAAGCAGATGAGGAAGACGTCCGTTTGCGGATAGCTCAAAGGTCTTAGCCGATCGTAATCTTCTTGACCGGCCGTGTCCCAGAGTCCGAGCGAGACGGGTTTGCCGTCCACCATGACGTTCGCAGAGTAGTTGTCGAACACCGTCGGGATGTATTCTCCCTGTGATGGCAGTGGGCAAGATAAGAAGATGCGAGTCAGTATGACGCACGCCAAGCGTACAATGTATCGCTGCTTCGTCGCAGAAACTCACTGGGAAGGCATTGGTTGTATATGAGATCAGGAGACACGTCTTACCGACGGCACCGTCACCGACGACGACACACTTGATCGTCTGCATCTTTGGCACAAATGTGTAGGAGCGTGATCCGACCGCTTTGACTAGCTAGAGCTCGGATGTGTGTAAACGACTCTGGGATGCGACGCTGTGTAGGGATGATTGAGCGTGTCGGAGCTGTCCTCTAGAGAAAGTGCGCGCGCGGAAGAAATGCTGTGCAGTTGCGGAACGGCCGATAGCTGAAGGTACGCGTGGGAAACCGGTCGGGAAGCTAGCACGGTGCGATTATCTTGCTAGCGCAGGTAGAGTCTCGAAAGCAGCGGCGAGCGACAGAGACACGATCTCGCTGCAAATGCTGGAACGACAGGTGTGTGCGTGCAATAGAGCTGTGATGCTGATCCTGAAGCCGAACGAAGAAAGACCCGGAAACCGTCTGAAGCACGTGGTAATGGCACAAGGGGACGCGCGCCTCGGGGTGTCGACGATGTTCGGACGGGGGTGGGTACAAGACGGATGCGACGAACAGCAGAGCTTTGCGGAGACGAAGAGGAGGAGGAAGAGGATGGTGATGATGAGGAAGAGGTCAGGAACAGCGTGCGAGACAAGCAAAAAAAGTGACAGATTTCTCGACGAGCCGGTTGGCAAAGAGAGAAACAGCAGCGTGTGCGACGGCGGAAGCGGTGAGAGAGTGAGCGAGAGCGAGGCTGCTGTCTCAAATGTGACTGTAGAAGAGCGGGGAGATGTGTGTGTGTGTGTGTGTGAGCAGCAGCAGCGTAGCGTCTCTCTGCGCGTGGCTCGGTGCAGAGCAGAGCCGCAAGAAAAAGGGGCACAAGAGCGCGAGAGCCAGAAGCAGAGCGAATTAAGCGTAAAAACCGGGCGCGTGTCTGAGTGCGGGCGAGGTGGTGCCTCTCTCCTTTTCTCGCTTTTTTTCGCCTTTGAATCTTTTTGGACGGTGGTGGTGGCGTGTGGGCGTCTCTCTGCCTGTCTAGACGTGTGTGTGTGTGTGTGTGTGTGTGTGTGTGATTGTCCAGCGTGTGCGTGAGGGGCAAAGAGCGCGCGTGCACGCCCGCCTGCGAAAGGATCGCCTCTGCACACAATGGTCGCTCGCTCGGACTACACAGCACCCTATCTAGCTTGCTTTCTCCTTATGCCCGCGCCTGTCTCACCCTACGCGCACGCGGCTTCTGATGGCTCTGAAGGCCTGCTAAACGCCGCAAAATGATCTGCAGTATCGCAGCATCGACTTCGATATCGTGCAGCGGAGGCTGCTTCATGAGAATTGAGAACGAGCACGGATGCAATCAACGTCGATGAAGGGTTCGGCAACCACGACGAACGACGAAACAAGATCCGGACGATCTCGTTATCTGCCTCGGAGGTCTCGGACAACCTCTACTCGCCAGTCAAATGGGAACGTGAGTGCACAAGCCTATGATACTGAACATACCGTTCCATCGGGACATCACAGCGTCTCGGATCGCACGATTTGATTTGATCGGCCGCCGCAACCTCCATCTCTCTCTCTTCCCTCGCATCGTTTGCATTACCGTTTCTTCCCAGCCCCAACCATCGCTTGCACGCATCGATACATTCAACTCCTCTCAATGACTTCCCTTCCCAGCGAGCAAGCAGCCACGCTGCAGGGCCAGGTCGACCTCATCGAATCCCAAGAAGCCTCACTGGTCCTCTCCAACCTCTCCAACGACACGGCCTTCCAACTCGGCTCGCTCATCCGCTCCGCCTTCCTCGCGCGCTTCAACCCGGCCCAAGACGGCATCGTCATCTCCATCGCCCTCTTCTCCGGCCACACCCTCTTCGCGTGCGCCGTGGGCAACCCGCTCAAGCTCGGCCCGGACAACTGGGACTGGGTGAGACGCAAAAGCAACACGGTCAAGCGCTTCGGCCGCTCGAGCTATCTTGTTGGCCGCACACGGCTGTTGAAGGGTAAAGAGCTCGATGGGTTGGGGGTGGATTATGCTGCGCACGGCGGTGGGTTTCCGATTCGCGTTAAGGGGTTGACGGCGGGTCCGGTGGGTGTTGTTGTGGTGTCCGGGTTGAAGCAGGAGGATGATCACCAGCTCATTGTTAGCGCGCTAGAACAGCTTCTTGTCCAGAAGCTGTGAGGCTTCGCACCAACGCAAGGACCTCTCTTCATTCGCATTCTGTATCAACACCGCAGTCCGTCATCGTCATCCGCAATTCAACATTCTCACAAAACACACAGAAGCAACGATTGATCTCCAAGCACGAGATCGAGGCTGCACGGCCGGCGAGAATAAGAATCAGAGAATCGACCCTGTGAGTGTGGGGCTTTTGGATTGCAGCACACGCACACTGCACGCTTTACCGTGCAATGTGAATGCGAGAGAGAGGAACAGTGCAAATGCGCGTGTGTGGGGGGTGTATGTACGAGAAGAGGTTGCTGATTGTACACGATCCTGCCGCCCAACTTGCCGTCTGCAATCATCTGCTTTGTTTTTTGAGTCGGAATGGTGAACGGGATATGATGAAAAGCAGAGTCCGAATCGCAGGGAGACAAGCCGGGAGAGGCAGAACAACGGAGGATGACCGAGAGAAGAGAGACTACCGAAATGAAATGCTTGCTGTGTTTGCCCGTCGACCGCAACCACATCTGCCAATGTTGGCTCTTGCCGCGAAAGTACGTGCTGGTCGCTAGGCGCTCAAGGTGGGGTTCCGACCAATGAGGCTAGCGAACAAGCTGACGCGCGACAAGGACATTGTCGTCACAGATGCGTGTGTAGAAAGCTGCGACCGAATGACAAACAACGTAGGACAGCAAGCCATTTATCGGAGTCGTCGGGCCTCACGCTCGGACTCAAGGAGGGCGAGGATGTCGTCGGCCTTGACGGGGCCCTTGACGTTGCGGATGATCGATCGGCGGGTCTCGTCCATGAACTCGACGCGAACCTGGATGATACCACCGCGCGAGCCGGTACGGCCGAGGACCTTAGTAACCTGTTTGTTGTGAAAAAAGAGAGAAAGTGTGAGTAAGACTGATGCGTTTTCGAGGTGGAGAGAGAACAGCACGACCGAGCCCTTCGTCGAAAGCAGTTGCAGGTGCGGAAGCAGTGGCAGCATGATAGCGTCGATAGTGTGTTGTTTGGTGGGTGAAATAGCAGAGTCGCGCCGGTCGAGCCAGTGGGCGTGTGTGACACTGATGGGCTCTGCGTGGTGCGAAGCGTAAAGCTGTGCCAATCATGACCGTCCAGCTTCATGCCTTCGGTCCACCAAGTCGATTAGCTGCCGAAAGTCGACTGCAGCAGGACCAAGGCGCGTGTCGAGTGTTGACGGCCTCGTCGGTGGTTTTGTGACGATGGCCGAACATCTTGACTGTCGCGACTGATCTCCAATGAGAAGGATGACGGACCGCGACCTGCGAGGTCGGTGCATGCAACCACGTTGCAAGTCGATCATCGACATTCTCCAGTACTGTTGCATGTCCAACCCCTGACGACCGCACAACCAGGAGAATGCAATGTCCGAGGACAACTTGTGGCGATCAATGCCAGCGAAGCATACCAAGATGTTGCGTCTCCTAGCGAAGCTGGTCCACGACATCGTTCCTCTACCCAAACCCATCTTCCTCTGTATGCTACTGCTTTCCTAAGTGCCGCAACATATCCTGCCTGCTGATGCTGTTTCTTCTGTCTAATGTACTTCCAGACGCTAATGTTGACGAGAATGGTTCGGTTGCTGCTGAAGGTGTCGTATGAACTATGCTGCCGATGCTGCCACTGCTGATGCTGATACTGCTACTGCTTCCGCTTTCGATACTGCTGGACGTCGGATCTGCTGTTCGTGTGTGCGCGTCGCTGTACGCCGGAAGATGATGCTTACACGACAGAGCTTGACAGGGACCTTGGTGGACTCCATATTGACGATATTAGGCGATGTGCTTGGAAAGGTGAGAAGGAGGATTTGATGGCGAAGACGTTCGGTTTTCTCTCTCTCTCTCTCTCTCTCTCTCTCTCTCGCACTCCAGCAAGGCTTCTCTGGATCTCCAGTTGCTCGTCTGTCTCGGCGCTGCGATTGCTGTGCTGGTCGCGCAGTCGAGGCGCGGACAAATTTGCTTTTCGATTTCTCGGTTCCGACGAAGGTGAACCTCGGCCGAGTTTTGATGCAAAATATATTTTCAAATTGTGCTGCTTGACGGCGTAACACTCTGTGAAAATTCATCGGTTTCTCTTCTCCCGATCTAATAGCACAGCACAGCACAGCACAGCACAACACAGCCTGTCAATCTTCGCGTTCTTCCTCTGGTCAACAGCTTGGCTTGCAACGGGACGATTAGCTACCATAAATCTGAACATGTTCAATCCCATTCTCAGGCTGGAGCAAGCACCACAGGCTTGCGAGAACCTAGCAATGCTCCCTGCGCCGTCTTGACCTCCTTGCTCGACCTGCGCAGACTGAGTCGTGCCACCAACGACCTACGGGTCGGCGGAGCGGCAGCTGTTGGCACATTGTTCCTCAGAGTGCCACCTTGATTTGCCGAGTGTGCTGCCTCGACTGATGTTTCGTCTGCAGCCGACGCCGTCGCACTACTTGACGGCGTGGCGGCAGCTGGCTGGAGCTGCCCGGAAACGCGGGGGGCGAAGCTGCGCCGGCGCGGTGGGATCGGCGGCCCACCACCGGCCTGAGACTGCATCCTGAGCGCGCCGTCGTCCTCACCGCTCGCCAACGCGGGGTACGTCTTCCCTCTCATAGGGCTGCTCGGCGTGAACGTCGCCGCGGCCTGTTCGCCGTTCGCCATGGGCGGAGCGACGCTTCCCGCGCCCGCGTTGAGATTGACATTGAGACCCTGCCTTTCCTGCTGCTGTTGTTGGCGCTTAAACCCCTCCAGCCACTCCTTGGCCTGCTCCTCCCTTTCCCGTAGCATGATCTGTCTCCCCGGTGCGACGTCAAACGCGGGCGCTGCCAGATTGCCCCCCGCGTCCGTCAGAAACGTGCAAGCCGGCGTGTGCGCGCTGCGCAGCACCACCCCGGGGATCCTCTCCACCGGCATGCGCGGCGTCGGCGGCGTGACCATCACCTCGACCTCTCCGAACCACGCACGTTGTAGCGGCAAGGGGGAGGGGCAGCTCACCGCCCGCTGCTGCGGCACCGCACTCCCAGGTGGCGTTGTGCGTCCACCGCAGCCAGATACAACGCGGTGCGAGATCTCGTCGAGCGACGGCGGTCGGCGCGGCGCACAGCCGTGGCCCAGGCGTGGGCTGGCAGCAGAGGCGCGGCGCGGCGGGATGGCGACGCTTCGGTTGATGCGCTGCAGCATGTGCAGGCTGGCGAGCCGGCGGGCTTCGGGGTCGCTGTTGGTAGAGGAGGTGGTGGTGCTGCTCGACTCGCTCTCGTCGCTGGACGAGTCGTCTTCGAGCCGGATCCGTACGGGCAGGACGATGCTGTGCCCTTCGCTGGATGCTTCGGTGCGAGAGGGGTACGATGTGTAGCCGACAACGTCGAATGCTTTGTCGTCGTGGTGGTCTGCATCCAGACCGCCGCCGGTTGTCCAGAAGTGACCTGAGGCCCGTGGGACCACACTGCCAGCCATGACCATCTGCGCCCGGTCATGCCGATTCAGCACCGGCTGCGCGCTCACCATCCTCCCTCCTACCTCCCCGTCCCCATCGTCTGCCTCGTCCCTAGGGCGCACCTTCGACCACACCCAATTCCCATCCGCATCGAACGCTCCAAACGCAACTGCCCCGTCGTCTTGGCCGTGCAGCAGCGCATGCCGGTTCGGCGGCGGCGACGACTCGGGCGTCGACACCGATTCGCTGCTCTCGGCACTCTCGGCGCTATCTGTGCTGTCGGCGTCTTCATCGTTGTCTCCGCGCTCCACGCCTATGTATGGTCCGTCCTCCCGCGTATCCTCGTCGCCCGCGTCGCTGTCGCTGTCGTCGTCGTACCACACCACGGGGCGGTCGAGGCAGGAGGCGGTCTGGCGCTGGTGGCCCCTGCCGGTGGTGCGGATCTTGATGCTGGCTGGTTTGGGGTGAGTCGCGGTCATTGTTTTGCTCTTACTGGGTAAAGGTGCAGAAGCGTGTGTCGAGTGCGTTGGTTGGGTGAGCCTTGCAGTCCGTGCGGCTGGTGGTAAAGAGAGCGTGTTGAAGCTGGGACCGGCCCGAACTATTAGAGAAGGTAGTGGAAGCCTTGACAGGGAGACGAGAGCACCAGGCTTCGTAGACAGTAAACAGTGGAGCGGGAGACGACAAGCGGGGGGACGACCTTCGAAAGTAAAACGCAGGTTCAGATCCTCTGTTGGCTTTTTGTATGAACCGGCTCATCGCCCACGCCAGCTTACCCGGCTGTTGAGCGGTCCCAAATTCGGCAGCTGCACGAGCGGACCACACTCAAGCGTGTGCGTGAGGCATGGACGGGAGGGTTCGGTCCCACACTTGGCACGAAACGCACTTGACGTGGGTTCATCAAGCCTGCATCGCGGGCCCGGTCCAACCCTGTCTGCGTTGCCTCATTGGGCAGGGTGAGTCTACCTGCGGCTTGGAGAAGGCTCGATACCGCAGGCTCCCCTAACAATGCGCAGAGAGATGAACTGGCTCGACAGGAGGGCCGGGAGGCAGGGTACGCGCTGATGAACGCAAGCTGTCGGATAGATTGTGCTTGATCCTAGAATGCGCCACCCTGCAGCAGAGCCCGGATTGGTTTGGGACATCGGACGGTCAGCAGGCCAAGCTACACTATCGGATGAGAAGATCTGAACCCTCCGTTACTAAGTGACAGCAATCGTGACAGCAAGCCACAACGACGAAATCAGCTCTCGAGCCCAATCCGCCCTCCGCCTTTCAACTGACATCACCACTGACTCCTTTCCCACAGCTCCTCACGCTCGTGACAGCAGCACTTCAAGATGAAGCGCCTGCTGAGCTGCGTCACTATCTGCCCGCATGCAGAGTGAAACGCAAGGAGGGAGGGTCCGCCAACCTCATCTGATGACAGAGAGGGAGCGTTGGACGGGTTAGCTCATTTGACTCGAAATTCCGACTGCATGCACTGTTGGACGGCCCAGCGCGCCTCGAGGTTCAGCTAGCTGCAGCCCGCGTTTTGGCGTCCAGCGAGGAGTCGGACCCTGAGGTTGTAGAAAACCTTGGAGCTGAGGCTGCAGCGCAGCATTGCCGTGCTCGGTGCGAGTACTTCGTCATCGTCCGTGCAGCCATGACTAGCCTGCTCTGCACACCGTCTCTCCGGATGCAACTGCTAGCTTGATGAATTGATTGTGATGCGAGAGCGAGAGAAAGTACAAAGGATATCGGACTCGTCGTTTCCTGTGTCAAGCAAATAAGAGACCTGTCTACTAACGAAAAAAAGTGTATTGCATTCGAACGCGAGCAGCCTCAGTGATCCGCCGCCGATCCATTGGCCTTCTCCGCCGCCGCAATGCGAGCCGCGACAGCCAGATCCGCCTTGGGCCCCTTGTTGACGCTCAAGCTCCTTGTCGGCGTCGCCGCACCAGGAGGCGTGGTGGCCGGCTTATCGTCCACCTCGCCCGCCTCCCTACGCTTAATCATCTCCGATTCCGAAATCATATGGCTCTTCGGGTGCGGTGGGACGTAGTTCTTCTGCATAGCCAGCTGTTCCTCAAGCAAGCCGGCCGAGGCGGCGATGAAGCCGAGGAAGGGCGGCGAGGGGTTGAGCGGACGCGAGCAGAACTCGGGGTGCGCCTGCATGCCAACAAAGTACGGGTGATGGCGCAGCTCGGCAATCTGCATACGCTCGCCCTTCTCGTCCCTACCGACGAACTTGAGCTCGTCCACGCCCAAGAACACCTCTTCCACAGCAGCCGACGAGCCGAGCCTTGGCGACGTGAACGGCGGCGACGCAGCAGGGATATCGCTCGGGATCTTTTGTGGTGTCGCTTTCGCCGACGGGTTGGCAGCAGCACTCTCGATGCGCTCGACGTACTCCGGGTTGACCTCGTATCGGTGACGGTGGCGCTCCCACACGACTGGCTGCCCGCCGTACAGCTGTTGGATCTTGCTCCACTCCGATGTGCCCCTTTGGAAGATAGAAGGTCGCAGGCCGAGACGCATGGTTCCACCGAGGTGCGTCTTGCTGATCTCGGGCATGTAGATGATCACAGGGTCCTTGCAGTGCGCGTCGAGCTCGGCAGAGCCAGCCGTCTCGATACCGAGCACGTTGCGGACGTATTCGATGACGGCGATCTGGAAACCGAGGCAGATGCCAAGGTAGGGGACGCGCTTCTCGCGCGCCCAGCGTGCTGCGCTGATCATGCCCTCGGTACCACGCGTGCCGAAGCCACCAGGCACAAGGATACCCTTGGCCGAGCAGAGCGCCTGCCAGGCCTGGTGGTACTTGACCGGGTTCTCGCTCTCGGCAGCAGGCTCGAGGTCGCTCGACTCGACCCATTTGAGCTCGAGCTTGCGGTGGCATCGAAGCGCAGCGTGCTCGAGCGACTTGACCACGGACATGTACGAGTCGTGCAACGAGGTGTACTTGCCAACGAGCACAATCTCAACCTTGTCGATCATGCGGTCGTGTCCCACGGTGAGGTCGCGCCATCGTCGACGCAACTCGTTGCCCTGCTCCTTTATGGGACGTGCGATACTTCCGTTGACATCGAGACCGAGACGCTTCTGGAAGAAACGCACCATGCCCTGCTCCTCGAGCAAGAGGGGGACGTGGTAGGTAGAGGAAACGTCGTGGACGGCCATGACTTGCTCGGGCCCAACGTGGCAGAACATGGAGAGCTTGTTGATAACCGCGCGTTCAAGAGGAACGGGGCAGCGAGCGGCGATCATGTCCGGCACGAGACCGAGACCACGCAGATCGCGGATGGCTGCTTGAGTAGGCTTTGTCTTCTGCTCGCCACCGATGACGGGGACGAGACTGACGTGAATGAGAGCAAAGTTGTCGTGACCGACGCGGAACTGGAACTGACGCATGGCCTCGACGAAGGGGGCCGACTCGATGTCACCGACCGTACCACCGAGTTCGATGATGCAGACTTCGGGAGACTCGCCGCTGCCGTCAACGGGTCGCTGAGCCACACGCTCGATCCAGTCCTGAATGGCGTTGGTGAGATGAGGCACGATCTGAACAGTCTTGCCGAGGTAGTCGCCCTTGCGCTCCTTCTCGATAACCTCGCGGTAGATCTTTCCTGTGGTGATGTTGTTGTCGCGGCTCAACGTGACGTCGAGGTATCGTTCGTAGTTGCCGAGATCGAGATCAGCCTCTCCTCCGTCGTCGAGGACATACACCTCACCGTGCTCGGTAGGGGACATGGTACCGGCATCGATGTTCATGTAAGGGTCGACCTTGATGGCAGTGACGCGAAGGCCGAGCGTCTTGAGCAAGAGACCAGTGGAGGAGGCGATGACGCCCTTGCCGATGCCGGAGATGACACCTCCGCTGACCACGATGTACTTCATCTTGACGTGAGGGGAGGATAGAAACCCTTTTGAATGGCTTGTCGACGATGCTACTAGTGATGGATCCTGCGACGACCTCGAATCGCAGTGCTTCCGTCAAATGCAAAGCTGTGGTGCTACCTTGATCGTGTTGCTGTGTCGAGACAGGGCTGTTTCCGTGCAGAGTCCAGACGAGAAAGATGGAGATGCGACAGAAGGTTCGGATAAGGTAGGAGGTAGGAGGTCGTCAAGATGGTACTCGAACGACTCGATGAATCTATGCTTTCCGGTGCGACACCAAAAAAAAAAAAAAAAAAAAAAAAAAAAAAAAAAAAAAAATTCTTCGAACAGCGAGCAGCAGCAGCAGCGTCATATCGACTTTCGATTTTTTTTGGGGAGGCAAACCCGCGTCGCGGAAGGGAAATTTTTTCTGGCTGGACTTTTTTTTTTTTTTTTTTTTTTTTTTCGGGTTTAAACTTTTCCTGAACCGTGCTGGAATGCCTTCAAATGCGAGTCCACTCAACGCGTCGCGCGAGGCTGGAGAGAGCCTCGGCTGCTGAGTTGCTGTGGCAGAGGGAGACAGACCCTGAACAAGAGAGGGATGCGGAAAAATTGCGGTTGGAAATGGCGATGTCGTCGCTCGAAAACGGAAAGTGGAGCTGCTGTGCTGAAATTTCCGACTTGATGGCGATGCTCAGTCAAATCGAGTGTTGGAGTCGAGAGCAACACTTTGTGAGTCTCTTTGATCAGTCGCTTGACACACACACACCCCGAGCTGCGGAGACCTGCTTTCACTCTCTAACTCCCAACCACCACTTCACCCACCATGCCGAGCTCAACAAGGCGCCGTCGAGTCGACGACAGCGAGGACGAGACCGAAGACGTAGCCCCGCCCTCACAACGACGATCGCAGCTCACCCGATCCACCAATGGCACCGCCGCCGCCTCCTCCTCTTCAGTAGTCGGACCGAGCGGCTCTCGCAGCAACGCTACCGCCTCATCATCCAGAGCGCCCGCATCCGCCGCCATCGACCTTGACGCCGAGCTCCGACCGCAGCCCCTGGGTCGAGAGCATGTCCCCAACATCCGCAGCCTGACAGCCGAACTGAAATCGCAGGACCAGAGCATCGTGAGATGCATCGAGCTGCTCAACGAGACCGCCGAGCAGGTGGCCGAGGCCTTCCGCGCGCACGACGAATGCACCGAGCTCGAGCAGGCCGACGTAGACCTGCGGGAGCTCATCGATGCCCAGGCGGAGAAGGCGATCCGCAGGAAGGTGCTCGACGAGATCGCGCAGGACCTTCACACGGGCGTCGCACTCGACGACCCGGCAAAGCGATACAAGGAAGACGTCCAGACTCAGCTTGATAGGTACACCAAGCAGACGGCGCGTCAGAAGTACGCCAAGAATGCCAGCTATCACAACTTTAAGAATACCGTCTGGGTGGCCAAGGAGGACGGACCGATGCCGCTGGTCAAGGACCTCATCCCGGCCGAACCCGGCGACGAGGACCACGAGGACGAAGACGACGAGATCCAGACCGGCGGCGTGGTGCAGAACTTCCGGTGTCCGCTCACGACCAACATCATGGAAGACCCCCTCTCAAAGTACGTCTTCAGATTCAATGCTGTCGAGTCGCTGTCATCGCTTCTCCGCTCAGCTGACACTTGTTTCCCTTTGCTTTGCTTTGCACCGACACAGCACGCTCTGCACCCATTCGTACTCGCGCGCAGCCATCACAGAATACGTCGCAGCAGGCAACAACCGCTGCCCCGCTTCGTCGTGCATGGCCAACGTCAGCATGCGCTCGCTCAAACAGGATCCTCTGCTCGTCAAAAAAGTGGCCGCCTTCAAGCGACGCGAAGAAGAGCGTCTCATTGCTCGCCGACAGACGTCTACCGTTTTGTACTAGCATCACTTCACACTTTTTCGCATTCACATTTGTCTCAGAACACGTTTTCATTGTCCTGATGAAGAGCACGTGCGGCAAAGAGCGCCCTCTGAGCAAGTGTGGGGAAATAAACAAGATTGCGAATGATCGAACGTACACTGTAAGGTGTGCAAGGGAAAGGTTGAAGGCTCCTCACGCAATAGCGCTCATGACAAGCTGACAAGCCGCCTCCGATTCAGCCCGCACCGACAGCTCCATGGTTACGCCCTGACCCGCAGCAAACGTCATCCTGCACCGCGTCAATGCCTTCACCGCCTTACCCGGGCTCGCTACCGCACCCGACAGATTCAACGTATGCACCGACGTCGACGCTGGCGACTCGGTCCCGCCCAACGGCATCATGCCCAGCAGCTCGATCAGCGTATCGCACGCCGTCGTGAGCCCGTCGAGCGCCGTCAGCGCAAACGTCTCGGTCGCCGCCGGTGCCGAGGCCATCTTGTCCCACTCCTCGCCAAAGTTGGCGTACACGGGCTTGATGTAGTCCGCAACGCCCAGCTCGAGCTCCTCGGTCTGATACTCGTCGTCGTACCCTTCTTCCTCGGGCTCGCCCGACGACGGGTCCACTTCCTTCGATACGAAGCGCAGCGTGTTGGACAGCGTGCCCTGCGCATAGTCGGTAGCGCCACCCTCGCGTGTAAACGAGACGTACACCGCTCCACTCGGGCTCTGCGCCGATAGCGCCGGCACGGTCACAATAAAGTCCTCGCGCAGACCCGCCTCCGCAGCACCACCCACCACGACGGCAATGTTCTCGAGCACCGTATCTGGCAACGTGTTGGTGACGTTGTACTGAATCACAACGTGCTCGGCAAAGATGTGCTTGACCGCACTCACGACGTACTCGGTCTCGGACTCGGTCAGCTCGACCGGCTTGGACGAGCTCTTGAGCACAGGGCCGTAGTCGGCAAACTGAGGCACCTCAGCGAGCTGCTTGGCATACAGCGTCTCGGAATCGGCCGCCGAAGCCGCCTTGGACGTCGAGGCGCCGTTGTTCGAGGCATTGTGCACGCTCTGCGAGCTATCGGCCGCCATGGCGACGCTGGCCGTGGCTTCGCTTTTGGCGCGGAGAGCCTCCTGTCGAGCCTCTTCGCGAGTGACACGCGGAATCTTGGTAATGTCAAAGCCGCTCGTGGACGAGGAAGGATCCGAGACATACGACTGGAGCGCCGACTCGAGTGCCGTAAGCTTGTAGCTCGACTCGTCGTTGACCACCTTGGCAGCCAGCCTCGACTCGCGCAGCACACGCAGGTACATGGCAGCACGGTCGCGCACCTCGTCGTCCACATCGTCGAGGCATCGCTCGAGCAGCACCTTGATGCGCGTGTTGAGCGCCTTGTCGGCGATACCGAACTTGGCGAGCGAGCTGACGGCGGCCGCACGAACGATGGCGTTTTCGAGAATGACACGGTTGTAGATGTATCGGATGTACTTGTGAGGCTGGGGCATCTTGGGACCCTCGACGCCAAGCAGGTGGAGGATGCGCACGCTGAGCTTGGTGAACTCGCAGTCCTCGATAAACTCGCAGAGGTGGGCGAGCGCCGTCTCCTTGCATTCGCCGATGAACTTGATCATGTCAAAGATAGCCTCGACGACGGCGCGCTTGTACTCGAAACCGCCCTCGTCGCGCAGCACGCCGGCGAGGAAGCTGAGCATGACGGTCTGCTTGGAGGGGAACTTGAGGCAGAGGCTACGGATAGCGTCGACGACAATCACCTTGAACTCGTCGCTGATCTCGGACATGAAGCCGCTGATCTGCTTCATAAGACGGTCGACGGAGGCTTCATTGCCGGTCTTGAGCAGCGTGGTGATGGCGTAAGTGGCGATGCTCCTGTTGGTGTCGGTGATTAGGTTCTCCATGTCGACGTTGCACGTCTGCACGGCAGCGGGCTGGGTCTGCGCCAGCTTGGCGAGCGTGCGGATGGCAGCGAACTTGAGCGTCGACTTGGGCGAAGAGAGGAAGAGCTGAAGCACAGCGATAGGTCGGTAGAGGTCCTGGGCGGAGACGTTCTTCATCTCGCAAATGACACGGGCAGCCTCGTAGTTGACCATGTCGCTCTTGTGACGCAGCCAGCCCTCGAGGAGCTCCATCATGGGTGCGCGGAGGTTAGGGTCCTCTTCGGCCACCTTGGCAGCGTATCGGACGAGCATGCAAATGGCGTAAGGGCTGCGGAGGACGCTACCTTGGCCGCTCGAAGCACCTCCACGTCCACCGCCAAGCTGCTGGACGAGCTTGGTGATGGCCATGCGGTCGCCTTGACGGATGAGGTAGAGGAGACCGAGGGCGTGGTACTGAGTGATGTAGCTGCTGCTGGCGACGGCCTGGTAGGCGCTCTGCGCTTGCGACTGGGAAGAGCCAAAGCCGAGGTAGCTGCCAGCACCAGCAAAGCCGCTGGAGAAGCCGGCACTGGAGGAGCCCTTGGAGTTGATGGCCTCCTGCGCCTCGTTGCCCCACCTGCGCACCACATCCCTGGCGGCGATCTGAAGCTGGTAGGCCGAGACTAGGGCGGCGGAGCTGATGGAGGTGTTTTTGTCGACAATGGCGGATTTGAAGAAACGCTCGAGGCCCTGGACCATGGAAGGGTCGACGACGCGGCTGAGACCACGGATGGCATTGGGACGGTAGATGACCTCGACGTTAGGCTGCATGTCCTTCATGATGGAGGCGGTGACCATGATGACGTCGTCGGAGAAGGGGCAGAGCTCCTTGATGGCGAGGTAGACCATCTGACGGAGGGCGGGGTCCTTGTGCTGGAAGAGCTTGGTGGCGCCGAAGAAGAGGGTGGTGGCCTCCTGACGGCTGAAGGTCTCGCCCATGTACAGGAGGTAGATAACCTTGGTGAGGAGGATGCGGCATTTGCGAGGGCTGATGGGAGTCTCGTTGAAGACACGAGCCTCTTGGATGACCGAGGTCTTGTCCTGGTAGAAGCCGGTGGCCCCAACCTCTTCATCCTTCTTGAACGACATGATGGATGGGTCAAGGGCTAGCACGCGTCGCAGAGATGAGATTGAGACGGGTTGCTACTGCCAGTGAGCTGCGATGTCGTTGAGGAGAAGGAAAAGAGAGTGAGAGAAGAAAGGAAGTGTTGATGGAGTCAAATGTCGATCGATTCAAGCTTCGCGTGTCAAGAGTGTCGCTGCTTGCTGCGTTGCGTGGATCGAGCGTCACTCGAGAGTGTTGGCTTGCTGTCTGTCCGTGTCTGTCGGTAGCTTCCAGCTCAACACTCGCGAATTTGGCGCCGCCCTTCTTGCTTCTGACGCGGGACCGACCGAGCAAAATTGGTCGGTGCGCTCTGTGTGAGATTCGAGATTGTGATCGGGCGTTGCTTAGCAATTCGAGCTGACAGATGCGTACGTAACGAGACCGGAACATCAGCTGTCTCTCGATCAGGGTCTAACATTCTCAACAAAAATGCTTTCAGGGCTTCGACATTGAGATCACGCTTGTCCCCGATTTGCACTTGATCTGGGAACAGAGTGAAAGACAGTCTTTGCAAGTCACAGTGGACGATGCCGCGAAAAACGATTGAGAATGACGATCAGGAGCAGGTCTGATGTGATGGAGAAGGCTGTTGGACGGCTGCTTTCTCTCACTAGCGCCAATCACGTCAGATGAGTCCGAAAAGAGGCAATTCCAGTTCATGCGACTTTTTCGACTTGCGTGAGATGGACCCTCGTTGACCTCACCTCACCTTTCCGCCCTCCTCCCATGTGAGATCTGCAAAGGAGAGGCGACGGATGAAAAGGACCTGCATGCGCTTGCAGCTCTCGACTGTCTTCAAATCCAATCAAACGCGCTCCATGGACGTCTTCCGGGTTTTAGCTGCAGAGGGCAGCAAGAATCGGTGGTCACCGAGCGAGCCACTCGATAAGGCGAGGCTATCTCTGTGAAGCCCACAAGTGGGTCGATCGTATCTCTTGGTCTTCACCTCTTCTAAGCTTGTTTGCTAGAGAGAGAGCGCGTTGAGAGTGTGTCCGAAGAACGGAGAAGCCGGCGCCTTTCGTCTTGAAAAAAAGTTTGTTTGGAGAGAGGAGCAGCAGCTCATCCGAGCCTGTGCTCAAGTGCCGCTCTCGAGGATGACTGGCCATCTAATGTGGTCGGAATTTTCTCCTAAAAAAAGAAAAAGTTGGAAGCGAAATTGCTCGCTTTTTTTTTTGGCAGCGTAAAATCCGCGGTTGAGCAGCGCGCTGTGCTGTGCTGTGCTGTGCTGTTGAGCGGAGGCGGCTGATCCAGCTGAAAGCGTCTTTTTTGGTGGGAAGTCGGTTGGCTGCTGCTTCTCCTTCTCCTTCTTTTCCTCCTGCTCAGCTCGCTCTAGCCATGCCGATTCACTAAGCCCACTGCAACCAACCGCAAACCCACGTCGACCGACACACCTCGCTTGGTCGGATTGCTTTCATTCGTATTCGTCATCTCGACCATCTCTGAGCCATCCGATTCCTTCTCTCTCGCCTATCCAATCATCTCGACTCGACTCGACTCAAGTCTACAACGCTAGCGAAACCCACGGCAAGGCACGGCCACACGACTTCGACGCCCAAACGCAAACACGCAGAATCGAGTCCAACGCATCGGCCCGGCTATCGTCGATCCTTCTTCCTGCTGTCTTTTCCTCTTCGTCGCAAGCGCTTCTCGACATCGTTTGCTCCCTTTGCGCCTCTATCCTCTGCACCATCAAATCAACCCTCCCTGCGTCCGCTGCGCTATTCTCACGTCATCTTCGAAGAGTGACGTCCTCTACTCCCCACCATACATATCCAACCCAACGCATAGCTCGACACCATTTCGACCCGTATCGAGGCTTTGGCCGGAAGAATGCCCTTCGAGGAGAGTCCCAACTCTTTCCTCTTTGGACTCAACCAGTTCACATCACCCGCAGCCGACTCGCAGAACGACAGCGGAAACAACTCGCGCTCCGACAGCATGCTCGCCAACCTCGACGCTTTCGCCGTCTCGGACGACGTTGCTGGCGGCTCCAACCACAACGATGCCAACGGCGGCCAGGCACCCAACTTTGCCGACCAGTTGGCTCTCTGGACCAACGCCAACTTCAGCTTTGATGGTCCCACTGGGCACGCTCTGCTAGGAGACGAAGAAAAGGAGAAGGAGGAGGCAGAGCACAACCGACGACGCGAAGACGAGAACCGTCGCAATCAGGAGGAGGAGCGAGAGAGGCTCGCAAGGAACGCCGCAGCAAGCTCGCGAGGCAGCCATGCGCTTCGCGGCAAGGCACGCGAGGTCGACTCGAATGCCTCTGGCTCTGCTGGTCAACCGTATCCGCCCACTTCTCAGCCGCACACGCCATCCCCGCACCCATCGCAGCACTCTCAGCAACAGCAGCAGTCTCATCAGTCCTACTTCCCTGGCGCGCCCAACTTCAATGCGTCGGTGCGACCATCGCCAGCGACCAATCCTCCCGCTCCAGGTGCTGTTGGGCCCTTCCAGCTCTTCAACGGCTTCCCCCATCTCCAGCAACTCGGTGGTCACGCTGGTCAAAACACACAACAGCACACCCCTCCGCAGCCTGGCTTTGGTGCTCCCGGTTCGCTCGACATGACCTCTGCTCTCGCTCTGCAGCATCTCTTGGCAAGCAATCCGCTCGCCCTTGCCAGCTTGAGTCAGCTTGCAGGCCTCACCAACCCGCAGCTGCAATCGCACTTGGCTGGTATCGTCAACGCAGGCGCTGGAATTGGTGCATTCAATCCTGCTCAGCAGCAAGCTGGTGCGCCCCAGCAGCAGGGTCAGCAGTCTCACGCCACCGGTCCAGTCGGCGCGGGTGCATCGCCCTGGCTCGCCGCCGCCGCCGCCGCAGCAGCAGCTTCTCGCAACGGCAGCATCAGCGGTCCGTCGCCTCAGAGCACCAACTGGGGTCCACAGCTCGGTGGCGGCGGTCTCCCGGTCACTTCGCCCGCTCAGATCCCGTCGGGCGTTGCCGGCGCTTCAACTGGTGTCAACGGTCTGGTCAATGGCACAGGCCCGCACTCGAGCTCTAGCGGCAATGCTGCGAACAACAACGATGCAGCGCGCACAAATGATGAGGCGAGCACGTCTGCCTCAGGATCAGGCTCGGCACCTTCCAAGAAGAAGCGTACCAGTACATCCGAGGGCAAGAAGGCCCAGATCGATGCCGATGCCGAGGACTCGGACGAAATCCTAGGCCGCCTCGAGGACATTGAGCGACGCTACGAGATTCCACCGCTCAAGCTCATCGACACGGGCAATCCAGAGGCCGACGCCGAAGCGAACCGTCTGGCCATTGAAGAGGACAAGCGCAGGCGCAACACGGCTGCATCGGCGCGTTTCCGCATCAAGAAGAAGCAGCGCGAAGCCGCACTCGAGCAAGCTGCTAAGGAGCTGCAGCAGCGTTTGGCGGATCTCGAAGCTGAGAATGCGCGTCTACGCACCGAGAATGGCTGGCTCAAGAGCTTGATCACTGTGCGTCCGGATCAGGCTATGCCTGGTGGACTGGACCAGAGTGCGGTGCCCAACCCCTTTTCGAATCTGGCTGGGCCTAGCGGGAGCGGGAGTGCGCAGCTGCAGCATGGGTCGGGGCCCTCGACGGCGCATGCGTCGCCTGCGCCGAATGGCGATGCGCAGTTTAGCAGAGACACGCCCGATCGTCAGAGTGGTCTGCATCCCAGGGGTGTGGGTACGAGTGCGGAGGAGGGGTCCAAGGCGAAGGGTGCTTCGTCTGGTAAGAATGGGTCGAATGGGAGCGGTAGTGCGCAGCTTAAACGGGATCGCGAAGAGTAAGCTCGCTAGCGGCATCTGTAAGCGTATCTCGAGGTGGGCGCCACTTCGGTAATCTGAATGCCTAGGCTCCAACAGCCTCAGATTGATCCAACTCAATCCACGACGAGCGCGCTAACCACGGTTCTCCTCTCCAAGCAACAGCAACTGTATTTCCTCTCCTCTTCAAGTGTAGCAACAAACAAAACCTTGCGCAGTACCAGCAAGCCCTCTCATCCCTTCTCGGTTCCTCCAACACGGTCCAGAACAGGTTCTCTTCCGCGCTATACCCGCCTCTTTCCTCTTTCCCCTCTGTTTTTTATGATCAGTCTTTTAACAATGCAGTCCTTGAAACTCGCACGTCGCGCTCGAGTGGTGTGTAAAAAGTGTTCATGACAACGCGCTCAAGTGGTGTACAGATGCATCCGGTAAAACTGCCATTCAGGGTGAGATGTCTAGACAATGATAAGGTCGTCGCGGCAGCACGCGCAGTAGAGCAGCTCGTCGTTAGCGAACTGCGCGCGGTGGCGGCCGGCATGTTTGGCCGCGCCGTCCGTAGTCGGGGCCAGCACAGCGGTGGTGGTCGAGTTGGACGGCGTGTGGCCTTTGCTCGTGAGCGTGATGGCTTGCTGTTGCGGCAGCTGCTGCGGCGTGGTGATGGTGGAAGAGGTGGGAGCGATGCGCGCAGCGAGCATCTGGAGCGACTCGCGCCGGCGGTGGCGCTGGGCGGCGGGCAGCGGCAGTTCCGCCGCGGGGACCGTGCGGATGCCGCGCCGGGCAGGGGCGGTGGAGGAGCTGGCCGACGCGGTGCTCGTCGACGGCGAGGCTGGATCGGCACTGGTGTTGTAGTCGTACGCCTCCCGTTCAGCGAGTGGAGAGAGCGACGGGATGTGCGTCGCACTCTTCGCGCTTCTCCGATGGCTAGGCCTTGCCCCCGCTGCCGCGCCTTCGCCGTTCGCGGTAACGGACGAAGCAGAGCGCAGCCGCTCCTCCAACTCAATCGCCCGCCGCGTCGCACGATGCGCCTTGTCCGTCTCCTCAAACACGCTCGCCTCGAGCTTGCGGATCATCGACCGCAGCGTGCTCTTCTCCAACTCGTGCGTCTGAACCACATCGTCCACATGCTCCTTGCTGAACACCTTCTCGTTGTCCACCACAACCGCCTGCTTGTCCTGTGTCACCGCCGCTGCAGTCACCTCGCTCCCGTGCTCGGCTCTCAGCTTCGCCAGACTCGCCTCCGCCTCCTGCGCCCGCGCTTTGGCCAGCTCGAGCTCCGCCCGCAGCGCCTCCACGTGCAGATCCTGGTCGGCGCGCGTCTTGGTGGTGTCGGCACGCAGCGTGTCGAGCTGCGAGCGCAGGTCGGCGTTTTCCTTCTTGGCCGCTTCCGAAGACGATTTGGCCGTTAGGTGCTTCTTTCTGAGCGCACTGATCTCGGACGTGAGCTTGTCGATCCGTGCGGTGGCGGTTGATTTGTCCTCTGTGGTTTGGGCGAGCGTGGATTTGGTCGAGGAGAGCTCGGTTTTGAGGGTGTTGAGCTCGGCGCGCAGTGTTGCGAGGATGGAATGCGACTCGTTGAGAGAGATCTCGAGGCGGGTGCGTTCGGAGGAGACGCTCTTGTGCTCGCTGCGCAGCGCGTCGAGATCCTTGGATTTCGAGTCGAGCGCAGAAGCGTGGTCGGCTTTGAGCGATTCGATGTGGTCGTTGCGCTGAGCCAGATCGGCTTGCACTTTGCTGATCTCTTTCTGCACCGCTTCGAGCTCCTTTGCCTTGGCTTGCAGCGCGGAAGCATGGTCGGCCTCGAGAGTCTGGATCCGGTCATCGCGAGAAGCAACGTTGCCTTGCAGAGTCTTGATCTGCTCGTCGCGCGAGACCAGCTCGTCCTTGCGCGCGGAAAGGTCCTTGTCACGCGACGCAATCTCGGCCTTCGCCTGCTCGAGCTCCTTCCTCGCCGCCTCAATCTCACCGCTACGCTGCTCGAGATCCTTCTGAGCGCTGCCGAGACTGTCACGCATCGAGTCGAGCTCCTCTGCACGCTTTTCCAACTGCGCCCCTTTCTCCCGAATCTCTGCCCGGGCGCGCTCCAACCCATTGCTGAGGTCGATCATCTCCGTGGTGTGCGCTGCCATCTGCTGGTCGCGCTCCTTCTGCACTTTGTCGAGCGACGATTGAAGAGCCGCGAGCTCCTTTTCACGTGCCTGCGCTGCCGAGGTGTGGTCTTGGGTCGCTTTGGTGAGTTTGTTCTGCGCTTCTTCTAGAGCGGTATGATGAGAGGCCAGAGCTGTGTCGTGCTCCGTGCGCAGCGTCGCGAGCTCGTCGCGCAGCTTGGTTTGTTCAGCGGTCAAAGCGTCCGAAGCAGCCTTGTGGTCCGCGGAGGCCTTGGCGAGGGCATTTGCGTGCTGAGCTTTGGCCTTCTCGTGGGCGGATTTCAGCTCTTCAATCTGCTTTGTCGCGGACTGCTTCGCTGCAGCGTGTTCGCTCTTGGCCGTCTCGTGCTGAGCATTGAGCTCTTCGAGCTGCTTGGAAGCCTTTTGCATCGCTTCGGCGTGCTGAGCTTTGGTCTTGTCATGCTCTGCTTGCAGAGCCTCGAGACGCTTGGTGGCGGCTGTGGTGGAAGCCTTGTGCTCTTCAACCGCCTTGGCTGACGATCTAGCGTGCTCTTCCTTGGCCTTGCCGTATTCGGCTTGAAGGTCTTGGAGCTTCTTGGAGGCAGTCGAGCTTGCTTCAGCATGCTCAGCCTTGGCCTTCTCGTGCTCTGCTTTGACCTTGTTTAGCTCGGCACGCAGACCCTCGAGTTGCTTCGTAGCGGTGGCGGCTGCCTCCGCATGCTGGGCCTTTGCAGTCTCGTGCTCTGACCGAAGCGCCTCGATCTGCTTGGCAGCCTCAGCAGCAGCAGCCTTGTGCTCTTCGATCGTTCGCGCGAGCACCTTTGCATGCTCGGCCTTGACCTCCTCGAGCTGCTTCGATGCAGCCTCGATCGCAGAGCTATGCTCCTCCGAGGCCTTGGCAAGCTCATCGGCATGTTCGGCCTTGGCCTTTTCCAGCTCCGCCCGTACAGCCGACAGCTCCTCCGCAGCAGCCTTAGCAGCAGCCTCGTGCTCTTCGGTCGCTTGAGCAAGAGCCTCGGCATGCTCGTTTTTGGCCTTCTCGTGCTCGGCTTTGAGCGCTTCGAGCTGCTTGGATGCCGCCGTGACAGCAGCCTTGTGCTTGAGACTGGCATCTCTGGTCGACTTTTGAGCCGCCGCCAAGTCCTTCTCGAGGGTCTTGAGCTTCTCGGCCTGCTCATTGGCTTGCTTCTGCAGCGCATCGGATTCCTCCTGCTTGGCCTTGAGATCTTTGTCGCGTGCAGCGGCTTGCTCGGTGAGCTTCTGGATTTCTTCGGTGGCTTTCTGGAGCTTGTCTTCGAGGTCCTGCTTGAACTGAGTCGTCTCTTTCAGTTCAGAAGTCGCCTTCTCGTGTGCAGCGCTGGAGGCAGAGAGCTTCGCCTCGAGATCCGCAATCTGAGCCCGAGCCGCCTCGAACTCTTTCGACTGAACCTGGGCAGCCTTTTGGTGCTCGTCGTGCTCTGCAACAAGGGTCCTGTGACGCGCTTCGGCGTCTTGCCACTTCTGCTTGACGTCGTCGTGCGTGGTGCGCAGCTCCTTCAGACTCTGCGACAGGTTGTTCGCTTCCGCCTGTGCCTGCTCGTGATCCTTGGAGGTCTTGTCGAGGAGGACAATCTTTTCCTTGAGCTCGGCCTGCACGGCCTCGTGAGCCTTGGTCTTTGTCTCGTGCTGCTGCGAAAGGTCTGCGTGAGCTGCAGTGAGCTCTTTGAACTTTCCGTCCAGCTCACAGTGCTGCTGCTTGGACGTCTCGAGCTGCTTTGTCAGTTGTTCGGCTTTGGATTTGTGCTGATCGGCTTCTGAAGTTTTGCCTTCGAGCTCCTTGCTCTTCGCCTGGATCTCGCTCTCGAGCTCCTTGACGCGCTTCTGAGAGGCAGTCGCGTCTTCCGCAGACTTTGCCAGTTTGGCATCTGTGTCCTTGAGCTTGGCCTGAAGTGCGTTGAGCTCCTTCGCTTGCGATTCGACAGAAGCCTTGCTGGCTTTGAGTTCGGCCCGAGACGCTTCGAGCTCTTCCGTCTTGCCCTGCAAATCACCTTGCAGCTGAGAAATCTGCGACTTTGCGGCTGCGACTTCGTCAGAAGACCTGGCGAGTTCAGCCTTGCCATCGGCAAGTTGGGCCTCGAGCGTCTTGATCTGCTCAGCTTTCTCCTGGGAAGATTTGCTGTGCGCCTCAGCCTCCGACTGAGACGCCTCGAGCTCTTTAGCCCGAGCTTGCAACTTGCTCTGAAGCTCATCGTTGAGCGCCTTGACAGCAGCTGCTCCTTCGGTTGCCTTGAGCAGACTCGCCTCGGAAGTCGAAAGCTTGCCCTCCAGAGCCTTGATATCCTTGGCCAGAGCCTCCACGGACGTCTTGTGCCCCTGCGCATCCGCCTTGGAAGCTTCCAGCTCCTTCTGCAGCTTCGCCTTGTCCTCCGCCAGCTGGCCGGATGACTTTTCGAGACTGCTGTGCTTACTCTGCAAGTCGGCGATGGTCGCCTCATGAGCTTGCACCGTCTGCTTGCTCTGCAAGAGCTCCTCTTGACTCTTCTCGGCAGAGGATCGATGCTGCTCAGACAGTGTGACGGCGTCGCGATGCTCGCCCCTGGCCTTTTCAAGGTTGGCGGTCAACGCTTGCACCTTGTCCTCGGATGCCTGCTTCTCTTTGCGCAGATCCGTGATGGCCTTGTCCAGCGTCAGCTTGTCGGACTCGAGCTTCTTGCCGGCCTCCTCGGCCTTGTCGAGTGATGTCTTGGTCTCCTTGAGCTCCGTGCTGACCTTAGAGATTTCGGCTTTGGCGGCATCGAGATCCTTCAATCGCTCAGCCGCGGTCGACTGCGCTTGCTTGTGATTCGCGGTGGCCTTGTCGAGCTCCGAGCTCAGTGACTGAATTCGTTTGTCCAGATCATCGCCTCGCTTCGTGGCCGCCTCTAACTTGGACTGGGTCTGTTTGGCCGCCTCCTCAGACTGTTTGTGGGCCTTGACCTCTGCGTCGAGCTTGGTTTGCAGGGTCTTGTTTCCTTCCTGCACCTTTTCGGCCTCGCTCTTGGCGGAGGCGAGCTGCGATGTCAGGTCGGCGATCTGCTTTTCATGCTCGACCGTCGTGGCGTCGGCATCCTTGAGCTTCTGCAGGGCCTGCTGCAAGTCCTTCTGTGCCTGGTCGTGCTTGGAGCTGACCGCAGCGAGCTCCTTCGATGTCGCAGCGTTGCCAGTCTTGTGAGTGTCGACCTCGGAACGCAGAGCAGCCAAGTCCTCGAGCACCAGGGCGTTGGCACTTTCGAGCTCCTTGTGCTTGGCAAGTAACTCTTTCTTCTTCGTCTGAAGGGACACAACTTGCTTCTTTGACGCTTCGAGCTCCTCCTTGACCTTGGCAGCCGAGGCGTCGAGCGTCTTGTGATCACTCTGAGCTTTGGCGATCTGGTCATTGAGCTTCTGGATCTGGTCGAGAGACTCGGTGCGCTCCTTTTCAGCGGTCGTCATTTGGGCCTTGGTAGCTTCGAGCTCTTTCGCCACTTTCTCTGCTTGTGACGTGGCATTGGCGAGCTCTTGCTCGGTCGACTTTTGCTTCTCTTTTGCAGCAGAGACGTCGCTTTCGCGCTCTCCCAGCTGGGTCTCGAGCGTCTTGACCTTGTCCTGAGATTCCTTGAGCGAGGCAGTGAGGTTCTGCACCTCTTGAGCGGACTTGCTGCCCTGCGACTTGGCGTCCTCGAGCAGCTGTGATGCCGCCCTGCTGTCTTTTTGGGCCTGATCCTCAAGCTGTTGCACTTTGCTACGGAGCTCAGCGATCTCGGTGGCCCTTTCCTTGTCCGACTTTTGCGAAGTGTTTAGCGTATCTGCCTTGGCTTTCTCGAGGTTGGCGTTTTGCTTGATGAGCGACTCGACCTGCTTCTTGGCATCGGAGAGAGAGCTCGTGAGCTCCTCCTTTTCCTTCTGGACCGCTGACAGCTGCTTCTCAGCACTATCAGCGCGGTCCTTGACACTCGCGGCCAGCTTTTCGCTTTTCGCAAGCGATTCGGTGTGCGCTTCGGCCTTCTTTGTCCAAGACTGAATGTCGGCTTGAGCCTGGGTGTGCTTGTCCTCGAGTTCTGCCTTTTGCGATGCAAGCTCGGTGTTTTTGGCCACGGTCTCCTGCAAAGTGGACTTGGTCTTTGCTTCTCGATCGGTTGCTTCGGAAAGCTTGCTTTCGAGTGCAGCGAGGTTTGTCTTTGTCGCTTTTGCCTCCTGCTCGAGCTGCGTGACCTGCTTTGCCAGCTTCTCGCTATCGGCGGAAGAGCTCTTGAGACTCTGATCCTTCTTGGTCAAGTCGGCTTCCAGGCTTGAGATCTTTTTGGTGGCCTCGGCCACCTGCTTGTCGAGCGAGTCGATCTGGTTGGCCTTGCTCGGGTCGGAGAGCTTCTTTTCGAGATCCGCGATGGTTGTCTGGCGATCGCTGAGTTGCTTGCGGAGATCTTCGGCTCGCTTGTTTAGCTCTTGCGCGTCACGCTGCAACTTGGCCTTGTCCTCCTCGAGCTGTTTGGCGCTTTTTGAACCTGACGCGATCTTGGTTTCAGCATCTTTGACTCTGCCTTCGGCTTCTTTAAGTTTGGCAGCTGTCTCTTTTGCTTCCGTGAACGCCTTTTCGCTTGCATTCCGCAGCTCTGACAGTTGCGTTTCGAGTTGTGACGAACGGTCTTCAGCCTTCTTGTGGTCGGCTTCGAGACGAGTGAATCGATCCTTGAGCGACCTTGTTTCGTCGGCGTCCTTCTTTTGCAAGTCTTCGAGATCAGTTACTTTTGCTTTCGACGCGAGCACTTCTTTCTCTGCCGCCTGCAAAAGGTCACGCTGCTTCTGAAGCTCCTTTTCGAGCTCGGCTGCCTTTGCCTCTTGCTGATGGAGGTCGTTCTCGAGCTTGTCGGTTGCTTCTTTTGTCGGCCGTTGAGAAGCGTCTGCGGTGGACTGTGCTTCTTGCTTGAGCTGCTTGAGCTGAGTCTCGAGCGATGAGGCTTGCTCGGTCGCCTTTTTGAGGTCCGTTTGTGTGCTCTCGAGTTGCGATGTTAGGGATGCAACCTTGCGTTGAGCTTCTTGCAGCTCTGCATTGTCGTTGGAGGCATCGCCGTTCCTATCGACCTTCTCGAGTTTGGCAGCTTCCTGCTCTATCGTGCCGTTCTCGGTGGCTGACGCAGCCTCTTCGGGCGTTGAGAGGCCTTCTGGCTCTGTCACAGCAGATGCATCGGCTTCCTTGTCGGCGCTGCTGCTGGCATTCGCACCTGCTTCGGCTTCAGCCGCTGCTGCCTTCTTCTGCGCTTGATGCTTCTTCAGCTTAGCTCGAGCTCGCGCTGCCTTTTCGGCGCGCTCTGCTGCCTCTGCATCCGCCATTGTGATTGATCAGCAATAGCTAGCTGCCCTCACGCGATTCTTGCTTACTTTGAGGTGGTCGGGTCGATCCGATGTTCAAATGACCCGGGCCATGAAACAGCCAGAGCAGCAGCAGAGTCGCGTAGTAATCGAGCGAGCAGGATGTAGGAAGTTCCGAGGATGTGATGTCGAGTCGAATGGTGATGGAAGAGAGGAATGCTGTCAAAACCCCTTCTCTGCGAAGAAGCCAAGCTCAAGACGTGGTCGGTGCGTCTTCCCGCCTTGCCTCTTGGCGGAATTTCCGACATGGCTTCGCGCTGGCTTCCGGGTTCCACGTATCCGCTGCTCCTTCGGCTCGAGACGCGCTTTGCAGACCCTTTTGTCTCAATGCTCCTTGGCCCACTCTGACCTCTATGGCAGAGGTCTAAGAGCCAAGTCGTCAGCACTCCATCAGGGCCTCTCTCTCATCTCAGGACTTCACTACGGAACCTGCTGGCTATCGAGACAATCTCACTCCAGAAACGGGAACATGGCACGAGACACGGTAAAGAAGCCTTGCATTGCTGGTGATCCGTGCCTCTAAGCTGACACTGTCGAGGCAACTTGGATGTGCGAGTCGCCAGAAGCCTCTTGAGCCTCCTGCTGCTCCTTTTGCAGTGCACGCAGCCTCCTCGCCTCAGCCGCCTGAGCCTTGCGCGCCGCCTCGCGCTCCTCCTCCTCGATCCTCTGCTTCTCAGCTCTCATTCGTTCTTCGCGATGACTCAATGCTCGCTGCATCTGTCGACTGAGCCTGCGCGTCGCCAGCTCCTGCCTACGCTCGTCCAACCTGTCGTACAGCAGCTGCTCCAGAGCCTGTGCCTGCTTCGACGCCAGTCGGTGCTGCTGGCGGAGTCGGTGGAGCAAGGCAAAGATCTCGTTGGGCTTCTTTTCGTCGAGCTTCAGCGGAGCGAGGTCGTGCAGATCGGCAGAAGCCGGCTCGCTGCCTGCCTCCTGAGCAGAGGCAAGCTGACGCGTCCTCGAGTAGCGCGCGCTGTACACCTGCCACGCAGTGTCGATCATGCGAGCTTCCGCAGACTTGTTCTCCAGCGCTTTCGACAGGATGGAGCGGACCCAGCGCAGCTCGCCCGTGCTCTTGCGCGAAGACGCCAGCGAGATAAACGGCTCCACCATTGTAGCTGTGATGGAGAACGACGGCGGCTCCAGGATCGGCACAAAGTCCGCATCCAGCGCACGTCCTGGCGTGACAGAGACGCGCAGATGCTCAGGACGAAGTTGGACCGAGGCAACTGCGTCGGCAAGCTCTCCGAGGGCAGTGCTCTCCTGAGAGGCCGTCGAGGTCGTTGCTGGCTGCTCGGTTCGTTGGAACTCGATACCAAGGTTGCGCGTCATCACACGCAAGAGCTCGTCGGACCTATCCACCGCCTCGGACAGGAGGGCCTTGGCAAACAAGGTGTAAGCACCCTTCGTCCTGCGTTGCATCTCGGCAGCGCGCGATCCGCCGTCTTGCATGTCGGCGAGCGCCGACTCGGTAGACTCTTTGGCGAGAGTGGCGACGTTGCTGCTGCTGCTCTCAGTCTTGAGCGCAACAGGCGATCGGAGAGGGTCCACCTCGGTGCAGCAGTGACGCAGCATCACCTCGAATGTCTTGGTGTTGGGCGAAATCCTTTGCGGGCTAGAGTAGGCGAACACCTCGGGAACGCTTGGCTTGTCGGCGTTGTTACCTTGTTGCGAGACCTCGGCGTCGCGGTTGCGCATGCTGTTGAAGATGTCTTTCCAGTTGGTCGAGAACACGCCTTCTGCGGAGGTTGCCGTATTCGCGTTGGCCGTGTTGAGCGGCAGTGGCTTGGCGATCGTCTCGAAAGCAGCGACCATCTCTGGGACAGTGGCTTGTTCGCCGAGCGCCATGAGGATGGTGTTGAGCGTGTGCACCGTGGGTGCGATGCCGTCCTGTCGCTTCTGCGCTGCATCAGCAGAGTCGGGGGTGTTGAGGTCGATGCCGTATGCCTGCTGCATGAGCAAGTGAAGGCCGTCGATGTGTCCCGCCATGCGCAGCGTCCTGGCGGCAAAGTCGAGCGTGACCTGGTTCGGCGTCGCAGCGTGATCCTTCATATCCTTGAGCAAGGCCATGGTGCGCAGAGCCGCGAGGATGGCTGCAGCTCTAGCAGAAGGGGCCAGAACTTGACCGTACTTGGCCATTCCCGCCGCAGCCGATCTGGCCGACTTTTCGAGCTGCTTCTTCTTGCCCGAATAGTTGAACAGCTTGGAGGCTTCGCCCTTTTGAACTCTCTCGATCTGCTCGGTGGCATGTCGGCTCAGTCCGACCATGAGCTCCTTGTACGTGTGTCGGTTGGGATTGAGGCCCTTGGCGTCTGCACTGGGCGAGGTGCCCGTGATTTCGTTCCAGATCGACGACATTGGTCCAATGTGACCTCCCGAAGCCAGACGTGAGAGGACGTGGTTGTAATCGGCGAGGCTGGGCAGGGTCTCGACAGCCGAGCTTGAGGTGGACGCGATGGAAGAGTGGAGCCTCATATCGCGGAAGATGATCTGTACGCGACGCATGTACTCGCGGACGGGATGCTGAGCATCAAAAACCTTGCCCGAGTGTCGAGAGCTGTGCGGTTCGATAAAGAGGATGCTGGAAGGGGAGTCGCCTGAAGCAAGAAGAGATTGCTGCTGCTGCATGCTTTGTCGGCGCTTGCTCTCGGCGCGAGAAAGCTTCCTCGTCTTTGCCACGGAAGGGTCGATGGCACGCAGAAGGTGTTGAAGGTGGCATGGCTCGAGCTGCGTGAGAAGCGAGGTGGAAGCTGAGGAAGAAGAGGAGCTCGCCAAACTGGCATCGTACGACTCTTTGAGATCCATGTAGGCCTTCCACACACGGTTGGCGGCAGGATCACGCGAGGTGCTGTAGATCTCGGAGATGAGCTTCTTTACCAGAGGATGCCTTGCTCGTGGAGAGGTTGGTGGCCTCTGCGCCCAGGGAAGGTTGTCCGGGAAGAAGAAGGACCAGCTCTCGTGACGTTGCTGGTTGTTGTCTTTGGCAGCATGCCGCTGCCGACGAGCGTCCTTCGGTTCGGATGTGTGGGCTTGCGATCCCGGTAGCGGTGTATGGGCTGCTGCGACTGGGACTGCCGTTGAGATGCGTCGTTCCAGCACTCGAGCGGCAGGCACGAGGTGCCTCCGACTATAGCAACGCAACACCATGTCGGACCAACACGCTTGAGAGTCTATCGGCTGGTCTATGGATGCAAAGCCAGCATGCGCTGCGTGCCGAGCTGATTGCTGCTGAAGTGTGTGATGATATCGGGATCGAGTGGGAGGTGGTAGAGCCGCGAGAGACGCTGTTCGATGGCTGTTGAAGCGAATTGCAACTTTGGCGCAACAGGAAGAATTGGAAGAATTCACCAAGGTTGAAAAACAGCCGTGCGAGAGGTTGACCGCGGCAAGTCAAACTCAGTCTGGAAGAAATGAAAGGGTCCTTGTTTCCTGTGTGACTTTTTTCTTTTTCTTCTGATTTTCGTAGCCCGCTTTTTTGGACCGGTTTTCTCCTCCTTTCGCTTGGACGAGCGAGGAGGACTTCTCCCTCATCTCTCACGGAGACCAATCGACGTTCGAACATGGTGTCGAAGCCTCTCATGGGCACAGTCAGATGCAAGCCAGGAGAATCGACGTGGGTGTAACTTGCCACGAGCCTAACGCAAATTTGATGTGCTGTATCGCTTCCCGTTCCTTGTCTCTGGGCAGCTGATTTGCCCACAGCTTGTCGACTGCCGGTAACTTGGCAAGGGACGGACGGACGGACGGACGACTTCGGCAGCTCTCGCCCGAGCAGGGCATCCTCAAAGGGGAGCATGAGGGAGCGCAAAAAAAAAAAAGTTTCTCCCTGACTGTGCTTGGGGCTTGAAAATTAAGATTTACAGTAGCCTTTTCTTCCTGTCTGCTGTGCCATTTTTTCTCTCTTCTCTCTCCCAACTGTGCGAGTGGCTTGGCGAGAAGAAGAAATCACAGGCTGAGGAAGAATTGGAAGAAAAAAAAAAAAAAAAGGTGAGAGGAAGTTGCGGAAGAGAGAAAAGTTGAAAATTGGAAGCGACCCGCACACTGCGCTGAGCAAGCGAGTCAAGGCTTTTTTTCAAAATTTTCCCTCACAGAAAAGCGAGAAGAAGATCTTCTGCCGCTTGAGAAGAGAGAGGCTGCTGTCGCAAGACTCATGTCACCGTCACCGTCAATCATTCACTTGTGTCAACGACCTCATCACCACCGACCGACCGACCGACCGACCTGCACATCATCAAATCTATCATACCGATCCTCCTCTTGCAAGCTGCTTCATCACTCTGCGGCTGCGAGTCCACCCTCTTCCTCCGATCAGCTCCTCATCATCCATACCTTCGTTTCGAGCCGCCTCGAACCTCTCGTCTTCCGATCAATCTAATTTGCTCTGCATCGCTGCTGACAATCAGGCTTCGACGTTCAGCACCGGATCGCCCTTCCTCGATACACGCCAGAGATCGCACCTGTCTTTCTCTGTCTGTCGACTTTTTACCAGCAAGAGCAGTGGGAGCGAGGCTTTGGTGTGCCCTTCCATCTGCATCTCTGCCATAGCAACATCTCAAGCCCATCATGACCGCAACCCTCTTCCAGGCGTCTCAGGACGGCAACGTCGAGCTCGTCACCTCCCTTCTCGAAGAGCCCTCGCTCGACATTGATGCTCGCGACGAGACCGGTCTCACCGCCCTCCACCACGCAGTCCGAGGCAACCACATCGATGTCGTCTCCCAGCTCCTCGCCAAGGGCGCCAACGCCGTCGAGGTAGCACAGGACGCCGCCCTCAAGCAGAACACGGAGCTCGCTTCCGTCATCAACAACGCTCTGCAGCACACTCAGCCCGCCAGCTTCCAGAGCGCTCCCGTCGTCGACTCGCACGGAGGCAAGCAGCTCCCCGACGGCACCGTCAGCTACGTTCAGCCTCCCGCCTATCAGGGCCACGCCGGCATGGACGTATCCATGCACCAGCAGCACGCCCTCCATCACCCCCTGTCGCAACCCATGTACCCCTTCCAGCCGCAGCACACCTTCTTCGACCCCTCGCACAACCCGGACCACCGCGCCCACGCTCACAAGGACAGCTCGTCCGGCAGTCTGCCCCCACCCGAAGTCGCCAAGATGATCCCTTGCCGCTTCTTCCCCAACTGCCGATATGGCGACAAGTGCATGTTTGCCCACCCCGTCGCCATGCCAGCATCGGCATCCAACGCGGGCCCCGTCTCGCCCGGCCAAGCACCCTTGTTCTACCAGTCTCCCGCTTACGGCTACCCTGCCTACGGTCCACCGCAGCACTTTTACTCGATGGCTCCTCCCATGCCCATCCAGTACACGCACGCCGGCGTTCCCATGCCCGTCCACATGCCGCCGCCTCCGCACATGGCACCGGCACCCCACTCTGCCGAGCAGGGCGATGCCTATGGCAACCACTTTGGCGCTCATTCCCGCCAAGCTTTCGAGTCGAATCAGGTCCCCGAGGGCGAGCTCGAGTCGTCCACCCAAGACACCCCACAGCAGGCCGCTGTCGAAGCTTCCTCCTCCGCTGACGCAGACAAGGTCGCTCCGGCTGCGGAGGCAGCGGCTACTGAAGAGGAGCCAGCGAAGTCCTCGTCGTCGTCAACGGCGGCAGCAGCACCAAGCTCGAACAACACCACCTCCTTCAGCGCGTTTATGGCTCATCACGCCACTCCCTTCCAGCCTGGTCCGGGTGCGCAGAACGGCGTCTCTGTCGGAGCCGATGGCAGCATCCTGAACAACTCGCAGACCTTCTCTCGTGGCGCCAAGATGGCTCTTCGAGGCGGCGCATCCATGGGAGGCAGCTTTGGCTCGCGAGCCGATTTCACCAAGCGCTCCACTGAGCGCCCTGCATGCCACTTCTTTGCTCGCTCTGCCTGCAAGCACGGCGAGGACTGCCGCTTCCCACACATCCTGCCCGACGGCACCGATATGCGTGGACCCAACGCCGGCCGCTCCAGCCACTCGATCGAGGCTTCGCGCGCCATCAACCGCGCCCTGGCTGCCAAGAGCGCCCGAGGCACGTCCGCTGGCTCGAATGGTAACGGCGCACAGTCGTCGCAAGGCGCGAGTGCAACTGCCAAGAGCGACGGTCGCAGTCTGCCTCCTGCACCCACCAACGTGACCGTGTCGACGTCGCCTGCCTCGGCTCAGACTACGATTCTCCCCAACGACACTGAAGAGGCTTCGAAATCGTCGTCGACGGAGAAGGCGACAACGCGAGAGGATGCTGCTGAGCAGAAGCCTGCTGCCAACGTCAACCTTCCAGCATCGGCTGGCACGGCCACTGTTGCCAAGAAGGAGCAGAGCAATGGCACCAAGCCTGCCAACGCTGGTGCTTCTACTGCTGCCTCGTCTTCGACGCCAAGAGCAGCCCCCAACTCGAACGCTGGCGCATCGGCCAAGACCGAGCAGCCTAAGGTCGAGAACTCCGCTCAGGGCAAGCGTGCTGCCGCTTCTGGCGCCAAGTCGGAGGAAGCCAAGCCTGCTACCAACGGCGACCGCGTCCCCGCTTCGATCCCTTCCAAGCCTTTGGTCAACGGCAACGCGAACAATGCAGTATCCGCGAACCGACAGAATGCTGACAAGCTGCAGCCAAACGGTGTCCAGGGCGGCAAGGGCCACCAGAACCAGCAGAACGGAGCTCGCGCACGCTCCAACCAGCAGAACAACAGCAACGGCGGCCGCACCAACGGCCCCGCCGGTCAGAACGGCGCTGGCCAGAAGAAGCCTGTGGCTCAGCAGCGCCTGCCGAGTGCAGCTGACTTCCCCGCCCTGCCCAACGGTCACGGTCCCTCGGCGCCTTCTTCGTCATCGTCATCGACTGCTACGCCCGCTTCCAACGTCAACGGTGTCGCCAAGGCCAACTTTTCGGCCATCCTGTCGGCACCTGCGCCTGTCAAGAAGCAGCCTGAGCCTGTCAAGGAGACTGAGGCCGCTGCGGCTGACGACAAGGCTACGGCCGCTGGTGCTGAGGCTAAGGAGACGAAGACGTCGGCAAGCGAGGCTGAGACCAAGTCGAGCGCCGCTCCCGCCGCCGCTAAGGCAAACGGTACGGCTACTCCGATGCTCGATTTCGCTGCGGTTGTTCAGTCGAACCCCGTTGCTGTCTAAGCCTGATCAAGACATATCTTAAGATTCTTCGACAGAATCAGCCCGCTTTATCGACCCTCGCTTCACCATTGAAAGCTTGAGGCACCCCTCAAAAGGGCGTTTGCATCGATCGTCGCCATGCATATGCCGCCCACCATCCCTTCCTTCCTTCCTTGCTCGCTTCCGACCCACCCTCGACCTTTACATCACATCGAGTCGATCTTTGGCATTTCTATCTCCTCTGCCCGTCCGATCTTCACACCCCTATGCCCCCTTCTCTCGCTTCTCGTGATAGATTCTCCCTCTTTTCGGTTGCTTCTTCACCCTCGCGTCGTGACACTTTGTCGTGTCTTGTTACAGAACTCGCCTCTCGACGATTGCCCTCATCTCTTCCCTTGGTTTCGATCTTCCCGCGTCTCTCTCGACTCCACACTCAGACATATTCTATAACAGGTTCGTCAACATGGTTCCGGTTTCTCTCTGTATCCACCTGTGCAAATATCATTCCTTTCTTTACCACATGCTGCCTACCTCGCCTTCACGCAGATGCTGTGATCTTTGCTCGACAACGCGTCAGAGACTGCTCGCTCGCTCGAGTTATTGCGCATCCGCAAGTCAACCCTGATAGCATGCGAGCTCGATGACAGATTGGAGGGTCGAAGACGAGGCGTGACGGAACGTAAGAATGTTCTGCACCTGAGCTGCGGTCGCGCCGCTCCGCTTCCAGAAGCCGCGCCCCACCGCACACGCTCAATTCACCAACGAGCTTCCAACCAAGGTTCAGTATTCATGATGAGGCCCTTGTATATGCTACAGTAGATGTCACAGTATAAGAACCATACCCTATCAATAGGCTTGTCACGAGGGTCGAGGCCTGGCACAAAGTCTGAGGCTTGGAACAGCGAGCGGCAGGCCTCGTCTCTCGCCGCCTCCCTCTCTCGGCCGATAGGGCCGCAGATACCGCTTGAGGCGCCATTCAGGCACTCCAGGGATATCTCTCCGCCGTACATTCTCCCACTTTCGCCTCCTGAATACCATCTATCTATCTACTCATATCTTCACCGCTCACTTGACTCGCCTTTGGCATGACAAGCAGAGCAGGAAATTTTGACGTTCCCAAGCTTGGCTGGGAGCCTGGAACGGTGGCAGAGGGCTTGGGACGTCATTTTGACGTGCCTCACTCACTGCCTGTCTGCAGTTGAATTTTCGAAAACAGCCCAAAGCTCCCAGCCAAGCTGAGGGGACGTCAAAAACGTTGCCTCCTGAGAATCTTACCCCTCAGCAGCTGACCAGAGACTCGCTCAGAACGTGGCCTGAAATGTCCAAAAAAGAAACAGACGACCTGCAGCATCATCAGCATCCAGTCCCAATTCACAAGCTGAGGGCACTTTGAAGGATGTTGGACTGCCCAGTGCTGATGTTGTCGACGATTGGGTGGTGGTGTTGATGCATGTCTTGGCACATCTTGGCTGTGTGCATCTTGTGTAGGGTTCGCTGCAGGAGAGAACAAGAGAGTGTGGTGTTTGGGTGAAATTGCTCTGCTCTGCTGCAATGCCTTTTCCTCAAAAAGAAATTCCTAAGGATGCGTCACAGTCGTCATCAACTCGAATTTGGCGTTTGACTTGCTCGTTGCATATGCCGCTGACCTGCATCTCGCACCTATCTCTTCCTCTCTCTCGACCATCTTCCATCTCTTTCCTGCTCGACGACAACGGCTTCTTAGGACGACATCATCGCTGCCCGCATTTACGCAGCTTCGGGTCGCACCTTCCCTCTCAGAGTGCTGGTCAAAGCTTAGGACGACATCAGCACCACCGACGGGCGCTTCATTTGCGGGGCCCGTGGGTCGATTCGCGCATCTCGACCCCACCCTCCAGCGGCGCTCGGCTTCTAGACTGAACTACATTTTACGCCTCAACAATGTCGTCTGTTGATGGCAGATCCTCGACCGAGCGGCCGTCTGGTCTCGCTCCTGCCCTCAACCTAGATGCTCTTCCGGCCCAAGCAAAGACGGCGGCCACAACATCCGACGACCACACGCCATCGACAGCGACACAGCAGCCGTCAGCATCCACGACAGCCCCGGCTCCAACTTCCTCGAAAGACGATGCAGGTGTCCAGCGCAAACACGCCGAGCATCACAGCAGGCCGACGAGCATCATGGCGCCCTCGGTGCAGTTTGACGAGCTGAATCTGCAAGCCACACCGTCCGCAGCGCAGAGGAGAGGGGGAGGCGACAATGCATCCTTGCCATCGTCACCACCTGCTGGCTCCAGTGTCCTGAATGGGTCTCCTGCTGCTGCTGCTGGGGCCAAGGCATCTAGGAGAGAGGCGTCGAGGGGTGCAGGGTCGCACCATGCGCGCGGGAGCCAGAGTCACAATAGAATAGCCAGCCGTGCGTCCGCGGCTGGCAGCTCGGTCAACGTCGCAGGAGGCAGTCGCAGCGGTACAGGATCCAGAAGGAGTAGAGCCAACCCGACGATTGTCACCGTCCCTGTTTGGGCGCGCGACGAGTCGCCAAGTCCGCCGCACTCGCCCGTCGCCAGTCCGCAAGCGCACAGCGTCCACAGATCGCTTCGTGATATGGAGTCGCTTCACCTTCCAGCAGCCGAGATGCGCAACGAGGATCGCAGCGAGCCAGGCGCCTCTTCCGAGCAGAGATCGGATGCAGCGGCGCCGCAGGAGGACGCGCAGGTGCTGGGCAAGACAGGCTTGGCGTTCGACCGCGCCGTGTCTCCCGAAGCGGTGGAGCAGGCAGAGGCGCAAGAGGCGCAGAGCACGTCGCCCGATCGCTGGTGGACATTCACATTGCCGCAAAAGTACCGCTCGCGTTTGCACGAGCATCACCTGCGCATGGCTTTTCACAGTGAGCGAATGCAGTCCGAGTCGCAGGAGAACATCAGGTCGAGCAAGAGGCCAAGTCGTACCAAAAGGGATGGGTCGAACAGCAAGAAGCAGCAGCGTCAAAACTCCAATTCGGACTCGACGCGCTCCGATGCGAGCAGCAGCGGCGACAGCAGCGACATCGAGATGCAGGAGCGCACGAGCAGAGAGCGTGGCGAATCGCATCACGGCTACGGGTTGGGCGTGGGCGTGTGGAATGGAGTGGCTGCCGGGCTGGGTGCGAGCGGGCTGCTCAACAACAAGCAGCACGGCACTCCTCGGTCAGCCAAAGCAATGTCTCCTAGTGGACTCGGTAGAGGCGATGGTGATCAGCGACGGCAGGCGTCTCCGTCGCCGGACGGCACCTCGACAACGCGCGCTGACGATCGAGATCTGGAAAAGCAGCACAAGCAAGACCAAGAGCCAGAGTACCCGACCATGTCGTTCAAGGCGCGAGTCGAGCATCCAGACGTGTTTACAGTCCACCAACCCGCTACACCCGGCTGGGCGTCACCGTGGAAGCCCGAAGCGCGTGGACACGGCGGATTCAGTGGTACAGGCTACTTCCCACGCACCCACTCCGGCCGCACCGTAGGATCTCAGGACGGCCACGGTGGCGGCTGGTACGAGGCGTGGAAGCATTTCCTAATCCACAACCCGTTCGTTCCTTTGCTGTTTCGCACGATCAACATCGCCTTCACCTCCGCAACACTCGCAGTGGCAATCAAATTGCTCATCATCCTGCGCCAGGAAGACGCCAACGACGCGGTGGGCGCCTCTCCGCTGGTTGCGATCATCTTTGCGCCCCTCAGCCTGCTGCATGTGGGGTTCCAGATCTGGCTCGAATACTTTGGCCGCCCCATCGGGCTGTGGACGGTGCAGAGCAAGCTGTCGTACACGGTGGTGGAGCTGGTGTTCATCTGCCTGTGGTCGTCCGAGCTATCGCTGACGTTTGACAACTATTTCACGTCGACGCTCATCTGCGTGGATTACGGCAGCCCGTATGTGGGGCCGAGGGAGCCGCCGGCGGACAGGCCCAATCCATTACGCAATCCGAGTAGGAAGCCGTACATTTGCAGGCTGCAGGGGTCTCTGATTGGGTTGGTGTTTGTGAGTCTGTTGGCGTACCTGATTGTGCTGACGGTTTCGCTGTTCCGGATCTTTGTGCGCGTTACGGGAGGTGTTAGACGGTGATGGATTTTGGGTCCACAGCTGCGCCTTTGCCGTGCCGGGGCCGCGTCGCTTCGCATCACTTTCTCTCAGCATGATTCGCTCGCTCGCTACAACTTACAGTATACCAACATCTATTCGCCTGTATTTCCGCAACATCGTCTTTCCTTCCCTTTGTTCGTGTTGGTGTTCATCTAGCAATCATCTAGCAATCTGCACTGCAATCCACTTGAACTCTAATTCTAAGATTTGAGCTTGTGCACCTCCCCGCTCCGATCCCGACCGAACTTCATCCGAAACTTTGTTCTCGTGGGTGTCTCGATCCGAATCGCGAAGGTCATCGGATGGGCCAGTGGTGGTCGACCAGCAAGGACAGAGCGGTCAGAGGGAGCTGAGAACAAAGAACAAGACCGCCGGCGGCTCCTCCGCACGGTTCACAAAAGAGGAGCGAGCGGGTTGTTCTGTTGCTGACTGTACACCGCCCTCTGCACAATTTTTTTTTTTTCCCTGTCTCCCGCTTTGCACCCACATGCGCACATCGATGGCGGGGCGGGGCGAAGCCGACGAGCGAGCATCCTCTCGTTCCATTTCTGGCCAAGCTCAGCAGCGCGCTTCTGCAGCGTGCCAAGTGGCAAAAAAAAAGATGAAATGAAATATCGAGACGAGATGAAGAGACGACTTTTTCTCTGCCATGCGGTCATAGAGTCGGAAATCCCCTTCTCCGCTCAGAGCTTGTCGTTCGACGGGATGGCTTGACTGAGCCGATTGGCGCTGTTGACGTGCCGCCGCGCTCCATCGAAGTTCGGATGCTTCCCGAGTCTGCGTGAGTGTGTAGATGTGATTGGACGTGTGATCGTTTGTTCGCGAGTTGTCACAAGGCTGATCACTCCTGGTGCGCCGTCTTTCAAGTTTGCCCCCCCTCTCGCTCCTCTTCTCCCTCTCTTCTTTCTCTCTCGCTCTCTCGCAGTGATCCTGCCTGTCGCAAATCGGCCTTCTCGCACTGCCCTCCAGCCCTTTCTTCTTCTGCAGCCACCAATCCGGAAATCACGTATAAAGACAAGCGCCAGCTGCCCACGACATTCTACTTTCCCTCCTTCCACAGGCAACCTCTAGCATCGCACAGAGTTTCCTCCAACGCAGCATCCTCAAGGATCATCTCGTCGATCTACATTCTACCACCCTACCTCACAGCAAGCTTCTCGACAATCCCGATGGAGGCCAAGCATGGTACTAGACCTGACGCGACTGCCAGTGTGGCTGCAGAAGCCGCTGCTCAAGCTCGCGTCCTTTGTGCTACTGGTACTGATACTGGAGGTGGAGCTGGTGATGCATCTGTGGGTGCTTCTACTGAAGCTGTTCGTGGTTCTGCGATTGCTCCTGCGGGTGTTCCGTCCTCTGCTACGGGTATCGCGACTCCTGCCGGTGCAGGCCTGCCTTGTCGGCCTGAAGTTGTTCCTGAGCCCCCAGCGTACGACGTGATCAGCCAGCGCGGAGGAGGAAGCATGGGCGGAGGAAGGGGCCGAGGCAGAGGTGGTGGTTACCGGGGTGGCAACTACCGCGCCTCGTTCAGTCACGGCCGCGGTGGGTACGACAATGCCGCCAGCAGCAGCTCTTCGTATGCCTTTTTGCAGCCTCGACAGCCCTATGGCAACAGACAGGAGACCCGTTGGGACTCGGCGCCGGACATTCAGCAGCCGCTTGGTGCGCAGCAGCAGCAGCCAAAGCGTGCCGGTCGTGGCAGAGGTGGATGTCTGTATGGACAGCAGCAGAGTGTCGTACGAAGACCCTACCGTGGCTCGGGACGCTCTCGCGGATCTTGGTCCCGTCCTAGACGTTTTGGCTACGACGAGCAGCAGCAGCAGCAGCAGCAGCAGCAGCAGCAGCAGCTGCAGCAGGATGTCCAGAGCATAGGCACGCTGATCGAAGGCGCAGAGCAGTCCACCAGCTACACTGGCCAAGTTGCTGCTGCTGATGTCGATGTCGACACGACGACGACGGTGCCTCAACACCAAATCGTTACCACTCTCGCTCAGCAGGACGAAGCCGCCCACCTTGCAGCCGAGTCTGTCGCCAGCATCGAGTCCATCACCCTGCCAACGTCGGTCCTGGAGCCGCGCAGTCCCAAAGCCAACGACGCTATGCCGACTTGCTTTTCCATGACCCGACCCGACCAGCCTCTGTCGATCGTCACCGAGACGCCAGTCGACTCCTCTGCACCCTCCGCAGCCGCCGCCGAGGAGCAGCACATCGAGACCGTCGTCTCACCCGCCTCCAACACGACCAGCCCGACCCGCCCGATCCACTGGCAAGACCTGCCCTTCCACGGCCTCACCAGCCTCGTGCACCCCAGCCACGCCCCGGAGATGGTCTACGCGTGGCACCCCTTTGCCGTGCTGCCCGGCGGCGAGGGACGTGCTGCACAATTGTCGCCTCCGCCGCCTCCTCCGCCTCCTCCGCCAGCTGCCCTCATGCACCACCACCATCAACAGCCGCCGCCGGGTGCGCCGCCGCCGCACTTCTACTTTACCCACGACCACGCCTTCCTGGCGCTGTGCCACCCGGTGCCGCTCATGCCCGTCCCCTGGTTCCCCATCCCGTACTTGCGTTATTGGGGGCCTGAGAGGCTCGGTGCCCATCCCAACCTTTACGATGTCCCCATGGTGAGTTTGTCGCGACGCGCTACACGAGAGCATAACCTTGATCGCCGAAGCTGACCAGCCTTGCCATTCCTTCGTTGGGGCTCGTCATGGCAGTTCGCCTCCGATGTATAAAATGTACGGACAGCCGTCCTCAAAGCACACATGTAAAGCTACACAAATCGAATCATTGCCAAAGATGGTAAAGGTACACATTGCTCTCTGTGAGAGAGGCCTGCTTCAAGCGGCGAAATCGAACTCCATCGCATACTGCTTCGCCTGTCCCTCCTTGCCCTTCCTCACCGCACGCGCATCGGGCGCAGCGGGCGTATCCACGACCCGCTCGCCCGCAGCGCTGCTCGGGAAACTGCCAAACGAATCCGGGTGCGCCATTCTCGGCGGCTCGCTCGTAAAATACTCGTGCTGCAGCGCGTCCTTCGCCGAGATGCGCTGCTTTGGATCGTACTGGAGCAATTGAAACAGCAGATCCAGCGCCGCCGTGGTCAGCTTGACCCCTTCGAACGCCGCCCCCAACCTCACTTTCCGGCGCTGTGCCTCCGCGTGCACCTCTACCGCTGAGACTGGCGGTGTTCGGCCATTCTGCTGCGGGAGACCCATCCACTCGCGCACGTTGGGCCAATTGACGCTGTTGTGCCCACCGAGCACGGTGTCGATGCGGCGGAGCTGTTCGGCCTCGTCGGTGCCTTCGAAGAGGCCCGTGCCGGAGGTGGGGGTGAGGAGGAGTTCTGCGAAGATGCAGCCGATGCTCCACATGTCGATCTTCTCATCGTACGCGGGTAAGGGCGGTTGGGGGTTGGGGTAGGGTTTGGAGTGGTGGCGGAAGAGGCTGCTCGTCGTCAGGGCGCTTTTTAGGGGCTTCGAGGAGTGCCAGCTCTCGCGCGCGCGGTGCACGTGGTTGAGCAACAGCACCTCCGGCGCACGGTACCACAGCGTCACCACCAGATCGGTCATTCCGGGCTCCACCGGCGGCAGCTTCGACCCCGCTGCACCGTCCCCAGCTGTCCAGCCGGCGACGGGGTCGCCGAAGCGCCGCGCAAGGCCGAAATCCGCCACCTTGAGCGCGCCGCGGTTGTTAACGAGCAGGTTGCTGCTCTTCAGATCGCGATGCACGATCCAGTTGCCATGCAGATGCGCGACAGCCCCCAAAAGCTGGTGCAGCAGCGTCTTGACCTCGCTCGGCGCGAATCCTGCCCCAGCGCGGTGCTGATGCGCCAAAAGCGTCTTCAGGTCGTGCTCCATGAACTCCATCACCAGGAAGATCTGGTCCAGCGTCTTGCCGACACACACCTCGTGCAGGCGGACAATGTGCGGGTGCGGGGTGGCGAAAGAGAGCGTCTGGATCTCGCGCAGGGAGGTAATGGGGAACCCGTACGAGTCGAGGCCGTTGCGCGCGAGCTTGAGCTTTTTCACTGCGACTACGCTGGGTGTTGGGGAGGTGGTGGAGGGGGGAGGATCGCGAGGCCGCGCGCGGAAGACGACGCCGTACGTGCCCTCTTGGATGTGGTTCAGCCGCTCGTAGGCGTAGATCGAGCGCGAGGGGTTTATGGACGGGTGTGCGGAGCGCCGCAGGCTGGACCATGGCGCGGCTGGTCTCCGTGGTGTTTCTCGTTGCGGTTGCTCCACTTGCGTCGGCGCTTCTTCGGCGCTGTCTTCACCGCCGTTCCTGGCGCTGTCGGCGTCGTCAACCCTCTGCCGCTTCGCTTCCGGCGTCGCATCGTCCTCCCTGAGCCGCCCCGCCCTCCTGGCGTCCACCAGTCGCCGTCGGAGCGCCGCTTCGCGCGAAACGTCCACCTGAGCTGCTACCTCCTCTTCGGTCTGAGCTGCGGCATCAGCATCATGCTCTGGCATGACCCTGCGCTCATGCTCTGCCTCTGTCGATCTTGCGGAAAGCGGATAGTGGAGCTGCGTGCGAGTGATGGTGGAGGTGCGGGGGCAAGCAAGTGTTGGTCTCGAGTTCGGAGTTGTGACAGGCAGACCAGAAAAAATTCTCAAGATGTGCGTGAGGAAGGTCTGACACGTTCGCGATTTTTCCCACGTGGCTAGCCTGCGTGAAACTCACATCACCTCGAAGACGAGAAAGAAACGTCGGAGCTTTCGATCACGGAGCCAAACTCAACACGGTGCTGAATGAGATGAAGATTCTAGAAGTACGTGGGGTTGTCTTAGATGTGCAACGACTTGCGCGCGTCTTTGAGCGTGCTCGCCACGACCGGCGCCAGTCTCCTCCGGGCAGCCGAGAAGGACGGATGCTTGGCACACGTCTCGAGCATGCCCACGAGCGCGTGTCGCGTGTCGGCGTCCAGGCTGCGGTAGTTGGGATTGCGCGCCGCCTCCTCACTGTGACGCTTTCTTCCAGCAGCCTGCGGCGAGAGAACGGCGAGGAACGCCTGATACCCCAACCAGTGCACGTAGCGCGGCTGCACCGTACAGCTCACCTTCCACGCCCTACCTCTCCTCTTTTTAGCAATAGCATTCGACCCAGCTTTCCCCGCACCTCTCACACCCAACGCATGCAGCTTCGCACTTGCGCTCGCAGCCCTGGACCCGATATACCTCCCCGTAAACCTGACCAGCCTCCCGATCGCCCCTACCAAAAACTCGGCGCTGAACACCACCCTGAACCGTCTCAGCTCGCCCACGTACGCGGCGAACTTGAGCGCGGCCACCAGGAACCCGGCATACACGTTCGCGTACACCCTCGCGCTGCCGTTGAGCGCGGTATCCGTGAACAGCACGTGGCAGCGCGATTTGACGGACTGGATCATTTTCTCTACAAGCGCAGCGCCGGGGCGGCGGGTGTACTCGACGGTGAGCGTGTCGCGCATATCCTGCCCTGCGTAGCGCGTCAGGTCGGTCGAGACGCCCAGGTCGCGCGTGTGGAGCGTCAGCCCGCACCAGGGAAAGGTGTCGGTGTAGACGCGCGGGATGAGCGGCCCAGCCACAGGGGAGGTGTCGAGCAGGTCGAAATTGCACAGCGTCTTTTCGGGGCTGATGAAGCAGCCGTATTCCGGGTGGCCGGCACGCATGACTTGGTAGAACCGCCGTGCAGTGCGCTTGCTTGTTGTGATCAGCAAAAAGTCGTCCGTGTAGCGCATCAGCAGATTCTGGCCTCCGGTAGCAAGCCCGCGCAGGAACGCATCGCTCGCTTCCATGTCCGCGTAGAAGAAGCTGCACAAAAGCGTGGACAGGCTCGACCCCTGAGGAATTCCCACGCGCTGCCGGTAGAACTCACGCCCGATCTTGATCAGGTTTTCCGTAATGTGCTGCCGCAGCAGCTGGAGCACAAGCGACGTCGATTCGTAGCGGTAGGCGACGCTGTCGACAAAGACGACGTCGTGCAGGGCGACGGCGAGGGACGAGGCGAGGGAGAAAAAGTCGATGTGCTCCGTGTCGGGGCGCGCGAGGCGGACGAACTCGCGTTTGGTGCCGTTTGTCTGCACTGCGGTTGTGGTGGAAGATGGCATGACTTTGGCAAAGCGGTGGATGCGGTAGCCGTCGGCGTCGTGGTCTCCGTTGCCGCCGCGCTTGGAAAGGATGCGTTCGATGATCTCGAGCAGCTTGCTCTGGTCGATCGAGTCAAAGGCACAGCGCACATCGACCTTGATAAAGTACAGCTTCTTCTTCGCTCCTCCACCACGAGCTTGGTCCTGCGCCAGGCGCTGCTTGAACGTCTTCAGGCGCGTATAGATCTCGTTGGGTCCAAACACAGAGCTCGAAAGCACGTCAGCACTGCTCTCCAACCCGGTGCTCTCCAGCCCACGCGCATCCTGCCCGTGACCGCTAGCGAGCATCCGACCCTTCTCGTACGTCAAGATGTGAAACACCGACTGAAGAATATAGTTGATCGACTGACCCAAAATCAGCGACTCCTTGCGCTGTTTCGCACTGCCCCCACTTGCACGAGTCCTGGCCTTGTTCTTTCCCGCATCCGACTGCGAAGTCCGCTGCTCCGTATGCACCTGCTTAGTGCTCCTCCTCCTCAGATTCACAATCGGCCTGACCCCCGTCTCCTTCGGCAGCAACCGCACGTGCGAATACCCCAACCTGCGCAGGGACATCATCGACAGCGCCTCCGCCCGCGTCAGCGGCTCAAAGATCGACTCCTTCAGCTGCGCCAACACGGGGCGCGAGAGCACGTGCCAGTCGTCCTGCCGAAAGTACAGCACCTTGTTCCTATACGCCGCGGTCTCGGTGATGTAGAACGTCGTGCGCAGCAGCGGGATGACTAGGCCGTCGAACAGCCAGTACAGCAGTTCGAGGACGAGCTTCTTGCGCGACTCTTCTTCGTGCCGGGACAGACGGCGGGTGCGGCGGGTGGTGGCACGTGGCGGGAGTGCCCAGTTGACGTCGGCGAACCGGAACGATTGTGCGATCTGGTGCAGGTTGAACGACTCGTAGCGTCGCAGTCGCACAAAGTCGCCCGCGGTGCGTAGGATGAGGTTTTGATTGTGTAGGGAGCCGAAGACGTCGCGCGGGAGGAGGGACTTGAGGGCGAGCGTGACAAAGTGCACCACCTGGCCCGTGGTGGGCACGGCGTAGTTGGTGTAGCGCGGCTTGCGGGGCGCGGGCGGCGCCAGCTCGAACGCTGCTTCCTTTGCCGGGGGTGCTTTCTCTGCACTGCATGGCTCTTCAGTGATATTGCCGCTCCGCATCGTCGATGCCAGCACCGCACGGCTGCTTGGTTGCCTCTGCATAGACGCAGCGGGCGCATCGCAGCGCACTGCAGGCTGCAGCGACTTGACCTCTGCGAGATCCTGCACGATCTGCTGCCGCTCCTGTGCGGTCAGTCTCCCCTTAGGCACCCTCGACGGGCAGCACCGGTCCAGCAGCGCGCGGTAGTTGAGCTTATCGTGTCGCACCAGTATCTTCGCCAGCACCGGAAGCACCGCTCGGAGCGGTTTGGGCGTGCGCTTTGCTCCCAACGCCTTGATCTCGACCTCTCGCACCGTGTAGTCTCGAAAGGGCTGCGTGGTGGTGTTCAGATCGCGCGCGCCGGTGAACACATTGTGCAGCCCGAACTGGCGCGGGAAGACGTATTTCGCTAGATGGCGTGTTCGGCGTTCGTGGAAGTGGGCCTCTTGCGATTTGATGTCGTGTTTGCTGGGAAGGGTGACCGACTTGCCGCGTGAGGAGGGGCTGGATGACGCCGTGCAGCTCGGGAGCGCTTTGTCGAGCTCCTTCTTGTTGGACGAGCGTGGCAGGACGTGCACGCTCGGAAGACCGACCTCGACGCGCCCTGACTTGTTGCGAGAGCTGCGTGCGTAGAACATCCGGCTGCGCACAAGGACGATCTCGGACGGTTTCCTGTCTGCTGCCGTTGCACTGCCAGCTGTGGTTCGGTTGCGGGCGTTGTCGAGGTCGGGCGCGGAGGTGGCTGAGCGCACGCTGATCCGCGAATCGACCCGTTCGAACGGTCTCGACCTCTTTGTCATTGCCGATGGATCTGATCGTTGTGCAGCTGGAGCAGACTCTGTGATGGCAGCCTCCGTCATCTCGACATGCTTGCGCTTGAGACCCGCCGCCGCATTCGAGTCAACACTCCCGTCAATTACGGCCAACGCTGCTTTCCCAGCAGCGCGCTCACTCAGCGCCGTCCCCGTGAGCTGCACAAAGCAACTCCCATCCGCCCCATTCTGCAACAACGGCACAAAGATGCTCGTATTCACGAGCAGCCACACGAACCGCTCCGACCCGATGCGGTCGCAGAGGTAGTGCCACTCCCTCTCGAGCACCAGGCAAGTGACCATCGAATTCGGGTACAGGTTGATCAACCCCGGCCTGCCCGTCGACGTGACCCGGAACGACTCCAGACGATCGTCCGGCCGACGGTAGCCCTTCAGCAGCACGTTGTGGGATGCATCGTACTTGCTTTTCCCCACACAGCTGGCCTGGCCTGTGGATGCGTTTGCGAGGATCTGTAGCTGCGCTTCCTGTACCGCCTCATGGATGGACGAGAATGATTGGGTGTGGTTGGCGAGGGGGGCGGGTTGGAGGTCGCTGACGCCGACGAGAATGCCGTTGAGGCGCTTCCACTGCTCGGGAGATAGGCTGCGGGATGGCTTGGAGGTGGAAGCGGCTGTGTCGATGCCAAAGTGCTCGCGGATGAAGATCAAGAGAGGTACGACTTTGGCGAAATGCCGCTGGAGCACAGAGCATCGCACGTCGGCGCTCGACTTGGTTGGCTGCATCTCGACCTGCGCATGGTGTTGTGTCGGAAAGGCGAGAGGTGAAGGTCGAGAAAGATTGGACCCTGAAAGATGAATGCGCAGCGAGAGAGAGATCAACACGAAGAAAAAAGACACGCGCGCGCCGTGTTGCACTTTACAGAACACGCACCAACGAACTAAGTTCACATCACACTCGAAGCCAAGCTCATGTCACAGATACGCATCTGGCCGACCACTTTCTATCGATATTGCATTGCAGTGCCGCGCTCAAGCACATCGCGCAATAGCCTCCTTCAAGCCCTCTACACCCTCCGTCTTCTCCAACCGCAGTCCAAAGTCCTGTCCAACTTGTTCGGACGCCTTGAGCTTCCTCAGCAGATCCGAGACCAGACTCAAATCCTCTTCGGCATCAATCGACTCATCGTCCGCTGTCGTCTTTGCCCCACCTGCTCTCGATAGCAACGGGCCCAGCGTCAACGTCGACTCTGCTTCCTCTTTCACTGCGTGAATCTGCGCCCAGAGCTGCGAAAGGTCGCGAGGCGTTTGTGAGTTCTTGAGGTAGATGATGTAGAACGCATCGAAGCCACCAGCGCCGGGGATGCTGCCTCCTACCACACCGGGCACCTCGTCGCTGATCTTCTTGATGAGGCTGCCGATCTCCGGTGGTTCGATGGGCACACCGGCGCGATTCCCGAGCTCGCGCATGCCGGCACGGATCGATCGAAGACTGTTGCGTACATCGACGAGCGCTTGCAGCACGGTGCGTTGTGTGACGTGCAGGTCGACAGCAGATGGGTCTGCATCGGCACTGCGCTGCTGCTGATCATCCGCAGCTTCTTTGGGCAGCGTCTTGAGCATCGCGTCCCACTCGGTGGAGCGCTGTGTCGCTGCTTCATCCACAAATTGCTCGTAAGCCGAGGCGTCGGAGGCGTGCAGCAGTCTCAGTCGCAGCAAGTTGTCCGCGAGACCCTGGTTGGAAGCGGCAATGACGTTGTACAGCTGCTTTGCCCATTCCGGCTTGTCTTTGCGCCACGCCAGCACCTTGGACACCAAGCTGGGCGTGTTGGAGCCAGCATCGACATCGGCAAGAAGTAGATCGAGGCCAGGTGGCAGCTGCAGAGGCGCAGGCTTGGGCACCTGGTGGTTGTTCGACGAGACAGCAAGCCCCTCTGTGGCCGTAGACTGCGATTCGCCGTTTGCAGAAAGCGGAGACGCCTCCCAGAGCGGGTTGTACGGATCCAAGACGGGCAGCAGCTCGATCCTTGCCGACAACCTTGCCTCGCGCTCCTGCTCTGATTCTTCTCCCTCCGTGAGCACCGTTTCGCCCTCGTCGAGACAGGCCTGCAACACCTTTGGTTCGAAACGTCGATACAGCTGACTGCCCCAGGTGGCAGCGCTGACGTCGAAGCCAGACCCGATCTTGCCCTGCGCCGCGCAGTGTGCGAGCTGCGCAAGGTTGTGTATCAAAGCGAGATCCTCTGTTTCGAGCGAGTCTGGTCCCTTGGGAACGACGGCTTGCAGGTGAAGCAGGAAGCAGGCGACGAGCGACGTGGTCATGGCTGCACTCGAGCCGAGACCAGTCTTGTGTACGTCGCCGATGCGATACTTCTGCGGCGAGAAGGGAGGGAGACTGGTGAGCTGGTCCACTGTCGGTGCTGTGCCTTCTGGCAAGTTGAGCGTCTCTCGTTGCGAGTAAAAGTCGTTGTCGGCCGCCACGGTGATTTCGATTCCCTTCGGTCCTGTTTGTTGCAACAGAGCTTCGAGTTCGTCCGACCCATTGAGCTCGGCTGCGAGCCTCAGAGTGTAGGCGAGAGCGAGCGAGACGAAAGGGTTGCGACCTGCTTTCTCGCGCGATTCGGAGGTCTGCTCGATGATCCAGTGCTGCTGCGGCTCGTCGTCCTTGGATGGTGTTTTAGCATGCACAGATGAAGCCTTGTACACCCAGACCGCGTCGAGAAACTGTGGTGAGCGCACGGCAATTGTGTATGTTGAGGTAGTAGAGCTTTCTCCAGAGGGATGCGAGGTCTCTGATCGTGCATGACAGTAGAACCTGGACGACGTCGAAACGACCAAGCCCGGGTACGCTGGATCGAGGACGAGGTAGCCGCCCGCCACGAGCACCTTGCCTGGTGCAGAGACGGTGGTCTCTCGTATACTCTCTTGTGCCATTATGTGAGCAGCTAGGGCGGGTACTGAATGCGCAGTGGATAGGAAGAAAGCGAACGAGGTGAAGGATCAAGTCAGGAGAAGGAGAACAAGAGGGTCCGTTCGTGATTCTCGAAAAGTAACACTCAAGGTCACGTGGCTTCCAAAAATTTCTCAAGGTTGTGCAAATGCAAGAGCTAACATTCTGAAAATTCGGCTCGGCTCCCACGTGGATACCCGCTGCTACCATCCTCTCGAGCAGGCTCCGCTCAGAGCCACTGCGGAGCCGATTAATCGACTGCCGACTTGAGATGAGGCCAACGTTGCCTGAACAGCAAACAGGCTGGCCATGATACACAATAATAGCAGAACCGAGAAGGGAACCGAGGTCGTGCCTGAGCATACCAACTCCGCCTCGTCAAGATAAAGAGTTGCAACTCTAAGCGAAGTTGCAACGGTGGGACGGCGTGGACGGGGTGACGATGGCCAAGCACACATGCTGCTCATTGGGTCCGAGCCTTGCGCTTTGTTCTCTACATTATTGTCTCGCCGTGTCGAGCACATGGACAGCAGCTGAACAGGTCTCAGACAAGGCGTCAGTGCGCGTCGTGTTGTTGTGAACAGAGTGGGGCGGAATGTTGTCATCAGCCATGACCTCGTGGGAACATCAACAAAAAGTCAAAAAGAGAGTGTTGCGGTCGATCCCTTGGTTGACCGGACGAGTCAGCGGGGAATTGATTGCGTTGATCAGTGGCGATGCTATATGACGATCACAAGCTGTGGCAGGTTTTGACTCCGACGAAATTTGACGATTCGCCTCTCTCGCTTCGCATTGTAGGTGATGCTGTTCGCAGGACGGCCACCGATAACAGGACTCGTGACGAGATGAAAGGAGAGCACAGGTCGAGGTGCGAGAACCAATGACGCGGACCATGGCCTTGCTCTCCAGGATGATACGTGCTGCGAAACTCAGATCTGTGTTGGTTCCACATGAAAACCTTACTCGCAGCGCGCCCATGTGAACAAGCTTCTGTTTCCCATGACGTAGCGAGTCGAGATTGCCAAAGGATTGCCCCGCAACCATGGTTTCCATACATCGGTGCCGCTAGGCGAGATGGCACGAACAGCGGATGCGAGCCCAAGAGGCGAGCTGTGTATTCTGCGCCAGAGAGAGGGTTGTGATGCTTGATGTAAATGCAACACGGGAACGAGAACAAGAACAGCGAACCGAGCGCTAGCATCTCAGCACAGGCACCGCGGCTCGTCGTTGGAGCCGAACGACGGCGATGGCCACAACAAGTCTGAGGCCGATATCACCAGACCAAGCCCAAAAAAATCGAAGCGAGGCGAAGCGGGCGGAAACAGAAGAAGCATGAGAGAAAACAACGACAGGCTGCGCGAGACATGGGGCACCACACAAGAGCAGAGCGCACGCACGCAAGCGAGCAGCAGCAGCGGCAGCTCTCTTTTTCTTGTTTTTTGCAAGCTGCTGCTGGTCGGGAGCCGCTCTCCGAGAGTGCATTTCACGATTGGAGTCGGTGGTAACCTCCTTCCCCCGCCTTTCGTTTGAGACACCACAGGGGGGGACCGACGATGCTTTCGACCTTCCCCGCATCTCGCTGATTGGGTGTGCACCGACTGCTAAGTCCTACTTGCTCCGGACTGGATCTTGAATTGGAGCAAGTTGCAGTAAATTAGAGAAGGTCAACGGAAAAGACTGGTCGCGATGGCACAAAATGAGCATCACGAGGCCATCATCCACTACAAAACCTCCGATGGCAGCTCGGTCACACACTCTCGTTCACTTGACGGCGAGCCGAGTTGAGCAGTGACAATCGTGAATAGGCATCGGATCGCCCTCCCACATCTGCATTGCATTTGTGGGCCGTTGACTCTTCATCGGTGAAATCACCTGGGACGAGAGGCTCGACGCGCATGCAAGATTGGTGGTCATCTGCTCTTGTTTCTTGGCTTTCCAAACAAGTCGGTCGCACTCCGACCACCAGCAAAGAGAGGCTCCGACAGCTTGAATCCAGAAAACTTCGGCGTGTGCCTCTCTCTCATTCCCCGCTCTTCCCGGTCGCTGTTTGAAATTTGGCACAATTGGTCGAATGCGTGTGTGTGTGTGTGTGTATCATTGCGCCCAACCCGAGGCTGTATAGAGCAAAGAAACACAGGCCTTTATCGTAGTCTCGAGAGCAGTGATTGACTCGGAAGGACCGGTTCGTCATCGACTCGGAAAGGCTCTGAGGGCATTGGAGCGGCCATGTCGGACGATCCGGTCGTTTGGATGGTCTGCCTCGTCTCGCCTCGAGCAGAAGGCGGTTAGGTTAGAGCAAATTTCCACCTCGGCTGCTGTTTCTCGAGAAAAGAAAAAGGTTTATTTCTTTCTAAAATTAAAAAAATAAATAAATAATAATAATAATAATTTGTGTGTCTTTTCGTAGCCGGTTGAGAGGCTTGCTCCGCTGCGTCGTCTGTCTCTCTTTCTCTCACTGTTCCGGTCGCACTTGGCAATTGCCTTCGTCCTTTGCTTCCTACGTGTCACTCACCTCTTCATCATCTCAATTCATCATCCCTACGTCCATCATCACCATCATCATCATCATCATCATCATCATCATCATCATCATCATCATCATCATCATCAACAACAACAACAACAGCAGCAGCAGCACCGTCTTCGCTTGAGGGCTTCGTCTATCAGCACCATCTACTACTCTTTAACGTCAGCTGGATCACATCACTTTGCAACGCCTTCTACAAGTCACGCTCGGGTCCAACGCATCGCTTCATTCTTTCGATCCACATCAGCACTCCCTGCTTCATACAGTCTACTCCTACTTGGCTCAGCTGCCGATTGCTAGGCAACACCCAAACAATTTCGGACGCCCCGTATCGATGCTAGCACTGCAGCTCGCATAATCAACGCCAAAGCCCATCCCTTCATCTCGGAGGCTCCGACGCCTTTGATGCCGTTTGCAAGACACTTTGTATCCTCGGCATCGCTTTCCCACGCATTCCACTTTCAACTCTAATCCCATACAGCGGTGAAAGCATGAGCGTTGCAGTGCAACTGCCACCCAACAACGAAATCCACACTATGCCTACTCCATCCACATCGGCCGCTGCAACGCAGCACTCCACGCCTCCGGCTTCGACGTTTGCGTCTGCAGACGCCATGACGCAATCCAGCGATCTAACGAGCAAGCCTTCCGACCTTCCACCCATGCCCGTTCCATATGAAGGTACGTACACTCTCCCGCTGCCTCATTCGCTTTGGGCACTTTGCTCATCCATCGCTGACCTTCAACTCCTGTTCCTTTCCCTCAAACAGACTTTCACTTTTCGCTCGACTTGCCGGCTGAGCTCGATCTCAACGACCTCCAGTTTCTCAGTTCCGCCGATCGCAGAGGAGGCCCATCGAATCCCATGACGCCTGGTCTCACATCGCACTTCTTGGCCTCAACACCACAGGCCATGCCGTTTGGCCACGACGATGTACACATGGCTAGCAGATCCAACAGCCGCAGGGGAAGCCTCTCCAAGGGCAGCAGGCCAGCATCCCCCAAAGCCGGCTCGTCGCGCTTCTCGGAATCCGCCCTGAGGCCACCTCCGCCTCCTGACTTTGAGCCTTCGGGTCCCAACATGTTCGGTCTCGACGCCTTTGCAAACGGTACTCTGTCTCCCTTTGGCATCGGCACGCCCACTGCTGCTGGGGACAGGCCGCCTCAAAACAATCCGCTGTTCGACGCAAAGGAAAAGAACCTGCTCGTCAACTTCCTGGAAGGCTTTGAATGGGATTTCGATCCGAGCCTTCCCGAGGGCATGCCTAGCTTCTCGGCAGCTGCAGCAGAGAGATCGGCAGCAGCAGCAGAGGCGATGGGCTTCCCCGCAGATCTGGGCTCGTCAGCAACAAGTCGAGACCCTATGCTCCACGAAGGTCCAGCCATGTCGTCGGCAGCAGCAGCATCACGACGATTGCAGAACAAGACTGGTTTGGCATCCGCCTCGTCTGGCTCCACTTCCGGGTCCGCGACAGCCTCTTCGCAAAGTCCTCACGACACGTCGTCGACCAGCACGTCACCGCACGGCTCGAACCGCGGCAATGCGCTTCGACAATCGCATAGCAACAACAGCAACAGCAACAACAAGTCGCGGTCCTTCCACCACGATGCGGATCTGGTCAACACCGCTTTCGGTGGCGGCTTGTCCGAATGGTCATCGGCGGCAGCGGCAGGAGGATCGCACCAGCCACCAGCGCAAGGGACGTATCCACCCCAACATGCGGCCATCCACGACAACTCTGCGACGGGCAGCAAACGGCATGCGGGTCACTTTGGCGCAGGCGAAGCGGACGAGCAGACGCAAGCGGCACTCGCGCTTGGCTCGCTCACGGGCATGCACGCAGAGATGTTCCGCATGAGCGCTGGACTGGACATGGTGCAGAGCAGTGACACTGACGCCAACACGAAGAGCAAGAAGCAGGGCTCGGTGGCACAGGCACGGCGAGCGTCTGTCAAATCTGCATCGACAGCCAAACAAAGCACACCTGGCAAGAAGATCAAGACGGAGCACGAGGAGGACGACGACAAGCTCAGCCCGGCCGATGCCAGCGCCGCAAGCAAGCGGGAGCTGCTCACCGAGTCCGAGAAGCGTCAGAACCACATCTTGTCGGAGCAGAGGCGGAGGAACTACATCCGTGAAGGGTTCAAGGATCTCGTTGTGTTGCTGGATGACGGGCGCAATTTCGGGGCGAGGGCTTTGGGTCTGTCTGCGGGCTTCGGGACGGGTGTCGAGGATGAGGGGCTAGATGATCGATCCGATATCGACGATGTGGTCGATGTGCTGGCGGTGGGGAGGAAGAAGCCGCCCAAAAAAGCGAAAAAGGCGGGTCCGGATGGCGTGCGGCAGCGTGGCAAGGGGAGGGGCAGGGGTGGCAGTGCGGGAGGTGGGGCCGGGTCCAAGAGCGCCGTGCTGTTCCAGGCGGTGGATTTGATCCGGTGGCTCGATGGCAAGAGTAAGGAGTTGACGCAGCAGTGCGAGGCGTTGGAGCAGATGGCGGGGATTCCGGATCCGGATGCGGTGGTCGCTGCGAATCGCCCGGCTAGTGCCAGTGCTAAGGCGGGTTAGTGTTGCCAGTAGTATCTATAATTGCATTGTATCAACATCGTTCTGGTTTTAGCGAGAGTGATAGTCTTACGGCGCTTGGTGAGGGTGAGGTCGAGGATGGTCACAGGGTGTCGTGTGAGCGCGGCGTTGAAAAGTGGAGTCGCTCAGCTTCCGAAATCCGAGATACGAGGAAATTTTTTGAGGGAAAAGAAGGGTCCTCTTCTCCTCCTCCTCAACTTCCTCCTCATACCTAACTTTCACAGCGACACACTCGCACGCGCGCGACGACAATGGTGGAGACGCACATCGCCACGCTCGCAGGCGACGCGGACCCACTCATCCAGACGCAGCTCGCCTACCCGCCGTCCACGCCGCACTTGAACCGCTTCGGTCTCGTCATCCGGGACGCTTCCCCCACCTCTGACCCCAGCACAAGCACCAGTCAAACGCGGGGACGCGGCGTATTCGCCACCACGTCCCTGCCCGCCAACACCCTGATCGAGATCAGCCCTGTACTCCTCTTCCCGCCCGCCGAGTACTCGTACTATGGCAAGCACACGCAGCTCGACGGATACACGTTCGTGTGGCGCCGCACGTCGAGCCACGGTGCGGTGATGGCGCTGGCACTGGGGCTCGGATCGTTGTTCAACCACGATGGCGCACAGCCAAATATCAAGTGGACGCTGGACCATGCGACGCATTCTATTCGGTACACCACGGTTAGGGAGGTAGGGGAAGGGGAGGAGCTGACGATCTCGTATGGGAGCGGGAGGATGTGGTGGGAGCCCGAGGTGAGTGAAGCGGAAAAGAGGGCGGAGGAGGAGGAGAGGAGGAGGAGAGCGGATGCGGGGGAGGAGGCGCTGCAGATGGGCCGGATCGGGCTGTCTGACGACGAAGACGAGGCTAGAGCGCCGCAGCAAACAGAGGCTGAGATGGTGCAACAGCCGACTCCGGCACCAAGTACGACCTCACGTCAGTGGACCGGCCCACCACTGTACCGCCTAACCTCCGCCCTCGACCCCTCCACCCTCCCCCTCGCCACCCGCGACGCATGGCTGATCGACCTCCCGCCGACCTCCGCCTCCCTTGCCGTCAAGTTCCTCCAAACCCAATCCGCCGTCCTGCAAAACCGGGACGACGGCCTGCACTCCACGCGCCACCTGCGCTCGTTCCGCACCACCCCTTCCCGGACACAGTTCCTGCTGTGCCTGCAGAGCGCGTTCCCTTCCCGCACCGCACTCGTTTCATGGCTGAGCGAAAGCGCGGGTGGGTTGTTCGGGGAGTCGCCGCAGCCGTATCTAGCTAAAGTGCCGGTGATCGGGGCGCCGACGAAAGAGCGCCTGGCGGAGTGGCAGCGCGTGTGGCCGTGCATTGTGCGTGCGAATCCGCGCGAGGTCGGTGGCGGGGCGGTGCAGCTGGTGGATCGGAAGCGGGACGAGGGGGTGTGGACGCAGGAGAGGTTGGGATGGGCGCTGAATCGGTTCAAGCGGGTGGTGGCGCTCGCGCGGTATGCCCGAGCGCAGGGTGGCGGGGCGAGGGCGATTGCGTCGGCAGTGCATGTGACGCACGCGTTTGACGCCGCAAGACGGTTCGTTTCCTCTGGCGAAACATCGTGGGCGGAGCGCGAGCTGTGCGACTGGACGCAGCTCAGCGGGCCCCGGGCGCCGCTCGTCGGGCGCATACCCCCCGCAAGCGATGCGGAGGAGCACAACGATGCACACAAAACGCGCGTGCTGTCGACACTCGGCATGACGGAAGACGAGTGGGCCGCGTTCAACCGCAGCACGCACGCAGCGTACGTGGCGTCGACGAATTCCGCAGTGGGCACGATCGAGGTCGACGCGCTCGATCAGCGTGTGCTGCGGCGCAACCCGCTCAAGCACGCTGTCATTGAGGCGGTGGCGCGCGTGTCGGTGCTGCGCGCACTCGACCGGTCGACCCCGCATACACTCGCGGCCAAGGAGTCGGAATCAGAAGCACCAGCAGCACACGCATCAGCAAACCCAAAAGCCACACCACCGGCATCCGCACCAGCCGCCAACGGCGCCGACTACCTCCTCACCTCGCTCTCGCTGTTCACGCTCTACGAGCCGTGCGTGTACTGCGCCATGGCCCTGGTGCACTCGCGCGTGTCCGAGGTGTACTTCCTCCTGCCCGCTCCCGGGCGGGGCGGGTGCTGTGGCGCGCAACTGCCCGCCGGTGCGAGATGCGATGCGGGCGAGGACGGAGGCGTTTATGCGCTGCAGGAGCAGAAAGGGCTGAATCATAGCTTTGCTGTGTGGAGGTGGATGGGCGGGGTGTTGGGGATGCCTGGCGACGAAGGGGGTGATGGGGATAGGGTTGAGGATCTGGCGGTTGAGTTCGATATCGGCCGTCTGGATCCTTGAATGCTTTATTCTCAGCAAGCAATCACAGTCGCATTCTTTACGCATGGCAAACAGTGCAAACAGGTGTGTGTGTGAATGAACGTCGTTTCATCAGATTTCATTGAAGCTGTGGCAACAGTCTAGCTGTTCGTGGACGCGGGCTGGTCATCGTGCGTCTCAGGAAGCTTGACCTCCCTGTCGCCAATTCGAAGCGTGTCTCCCGTGTCCACCTGCGCATGCTCAAAGCTAGGATCGGCTGCCGGTCCCTCGGCCTTGGCCACATCAGCGAACGTGGCATTGCCGTCTTCTTCAGCTTGACCCTCGACCTGCGCTGTTGCAGGCGACTTGTGGCTGGCTGATCCTAAAAGTTCTTCTCCTCTGCCGATGGCATCGCGACCTGCATTCCCGGTCATCTGCGTCAATCCGAGCGCGGTACCTGCTCGAGCTTCATCCGCACTCTCCTCTGCTGTGGTAGTCGTCATCGTGGGCTGGGCTGTAACGAGCGACGCATCCTTGGCACTGGATGACCGCGAGGGCGAGTCTGTCGCAGCCTCCTCCAACTTGCTAGAGCCATTCGTGGTGCTGGCCATACTGCTCTTCGTTCCACCACTGCTCGTCAAGATCGGACTACCAAACGCCGGCATCTTGAACAGCGAGCTCGCCCTGAACGCATTCGGCGAAGTCTCTACGTCGCTCTTTGAAGCAGGAATCGGCTCAGGCGGCGGAGGCGCACTGAAGCTCTGCGGACCGGCCTTTTGCATGGAAGGGATGCCGGGCACAGCCATCATTGTGGCTCGGCCCGGCTGCTTCTTGATGCCCGAACCAATGCTTGGCGACGACATTTCGGTAGGTAGAGCAGCAGAGTAGGACTGCTCAACTTTCGTGGCAGATTTCTCGGGCGTTGCGACTTCTACTGGAGCGACACTCTGAGCCTGACCGTCCGCATCTTGCCCCTTGTCCGTTCCAGTCGGCTGCGTCGGGAGGAGTGGCACCTCGGGCATTTCAGCTTTTGACTTGTTGGCTGCATCAATCGCGGCGGGACCTCCTTGCAGCTCTAAAGCACCATACTTCGGTGTGCGGGACTCCACATTTTTGCCTGCCTCACTGACCTTGGGACGCTCGGGGGTCTGTGGCTTTGAAGACATGCTCCCAGCCTGACCAGCAGCGTCATCAGTCAGGGAAGAAGCCTCGGATGCCAGAGCTGCTTCCGGCTTGACTGGCGGTGTCACGTCACTGTCAGACAGACCGGATGCAGACGCAAGCCCGGTGGTAGCAGCGGGCGCGGGTGGAATGAACGACAGACCGCCGCTGCTGCTCTGACCTGTGGATGAGATGCTGCTGCTGGTGGTCTTGCGACGTGGCAACGCAGGCGGAGTTAGACCGGCAGATCTGTCCTTGCTGAGCGCCCTTTCCATGGGATTGCGCTTTGACTCGTCGTCCTTGTCCTCGTCGCTCTCGTTGCGGAAAGCGGGTGCAGGAGGCGTCAGCGAAGGCACGTCCGCATCCCAGGTGCCAAGACGGCTAGAAGCGTCACCTGTAGACTTGACGGACGGCGCAGTCGAGACGTTCGCCCTCGACATTACCTTTGACGAAGAGCCGCTGTCAAATCCTTGCACTTTCTTGGAAGCCCTGAGCTCTCGATAAGGTTGTCGACTGCTCGAGTTGGAATGCACGCTCGCGTTGTCGTCGTCCATATCCGTCAGGTTCGATCGTGAGCCGGCATACACGCCCGACGAACTCTGCTTGTCGCGCAAAGCCGCCTTGTGCGTGTCCTCCGGACTCGCCTTGTCGAAGCCAAGGCCGTAGCTCGTAGGATCAGGCGGACTGCTGGCCAGCCAGGCCGATTTTCCGGGAACGAGCGACAAGCGGCTAGACTGCGACCGAGGGAGGCCAGGCTGATCCAATCGCTCCTCGTTGTCCTCTTCCGTTTGACCAGCACGTCGGGCTTCGGTTCGCTTCGTGTTCCAGTTGGTCCAACCGCGCTTGATGGCGTCCTTTGCATCACGAGCAGCTGCCTGCCTCGATTCTTTGTCCGCCATGCTCGCCTTGGCCTTGTTCCACGAAGTCAGCAGCATCGCCGAGGTAGAGCTGGCAAGTGCGCCCTGAGACTCGTTGGTGCCTCGGTCGCTCTCGTTGAGACCGTATCGACTGCGCTGGACGCTCGAGAGGGCAGAGGCAGCATCCTGTCTCGGTGGGAGCCTTTCCTCTCGTACAGAGGTTGTTGGCTTGCGCGGTGGTGGGGGAGGTGGCATGACATTCTGCGTCGAGCGGCTGGAGATGCTGGCACCGCCCACACTTTCCTCATCTGTTCCTCGCGATCTCTGGCGAGAGAGGTCAGCGGATAGGGCGCTGTTGAGCGCTTCTGTGGACCCTATGGCCGCGGTACCTTCGCGGTCGTTCGTTCTGGCGTCGAGAGAAACGGCTTCGGACCTCGAACTACGGATGGAGGATCTGGTGCTGTGTGTAAGGCTGGACGGGCTGTCGATCAGATCGCGCTCGTCGTCCCCATCACGCAATAATGGCGCTTCGAGTGTCGGCCCCGTACGATGAGTCGATGCGGCAGGTTTCTCGGTGTCTTTGAGCGAAAGCACCGGCTCCGAGGCGCTCGATACGATCAGAGAGGGATTGGCGCTAGCAGGGTCTGCCTCATCCGCAGAGGGACTTTGGTTTGCATCGCGCTCGGGTTCCGGAAGTCCATCATCCTGTGTCGTCGACAGGATGGACTCGGAACGAACAGATTCAGGCCGGGCCGATGAGTCAGATACAGTGCGTGTGGCAGGGCCTGAAGGCACAGCAAGGGCGGAATCGCTCTTGCCGGAAATGCTGGTGGAGTGAGAGCGCTGAGAAGGTCGCTCAATGCTGGCATTGCCGAGCGCCAAGCTGCTTTGCTCGCGGCTCGATCTGCCACCCAAAGTAGCAGCTCCCAGTCCCAAGCTCGAAAGCCCGGACGAAGAGCTGAGACTGGATGTAGAGGACTTGGGGCCACTGCCAAACCAGGTCCTGCGCTTGCTACCCTGTGAGTCTTGGCGGGGAGGGGATCCGCCCATGCTTCCGCCGCCGGCAGCAAGGTCGCGATTCAAGAGATCGCTCAGACCGGCAGCGGCGGGCGAAGAAGTTCGGGCGGCTTGCAGGGACGGCTCTGTCAGTCTCGACGACGATTCGAGTCCAGCTTTGCGGTTTCGCAGAGCGTCTTTGGACGGAGCGCCGGCATTGATCGAGCTTGCTTGGCCGTCGTCGCTAGCAAGCACACTGGGCAGATCAGGCGCACTTGCACGACCTGGTGATGACGGGGTGGCTGTGCCAGAGATGGGCGGCGCACTTGCCGTCCCCACTTTATTGGCTGCGAGCAGTTGCGAGGCCTTGACGGCGCCCGCAAGGCTTTTGGTGTCTCGCTCTTGCTGTGCCGAAGCTGCAGCAGGCGCAGCTGAAGTAGCTTTGGCGGCTGTCGAGTCCTGGCCCTCGGCACGAAGCACATCTGCCTTCTTGGCAGCGTCTGCAAAGATACCACCGCGCAAGGGCAGCGAGCGCGTGTCAAAGAAGGCGATGTCGTCCATGTTTGGGACCACGATGGACTCGCTGAGCAGCTCTCTGAGTCTGCTTTCGATGAGCCGAGTGACCATGCCCCATTGCACCTTCCTCTCGCTGACGACGGGCTCAATGTCGATGTCCATCTTGGGCATGGTGGTGAAGCCGAACCAGAGGCGATTACTTGGTGGACGCTTGACATGGAGAAGCAGATTGCCCTCGAGGGATCGGAGCACGACGGCGAGCACGATGGGAATGTTGTAGGGCTTGAAGCGCGAGCCCAAGGAGAGGGTGAGCGTGGTGGCGATGGTGATGCGGATCTCGCCGAGGTAATGGACAGCGACTTCCATGCTGGCTTCTCCTTCACTCGTCAAAGCCTTGAGCATGGGTCTGCTGAAGCCAGGAGCACGGCGGCCAACGTCGACTTCGACGACCTTGATGTCGCCAAGGAAGCCGGGCGTCTTGACGCGGTTCATCTTTTTCATCATCTTGGAGGTGATGTAGTCTTCGAGCCATGCGGTTCGATAGACTGAGAAGAAGATTCGGCCGACGAGGGCATTGAGCCAGCGCAGTGGGAGGGGATCGGGGAGGCTGTCGAGCGAGACGAGGAGCGAGGCCATGTCATCTTGAGAAAAGGTGGGGCCGATGGGGTCGTCGAGCTTGCCAAAGAGGCGAGAGACGGCATCGATGGGGCCATCGTCGGAGAGTTTGGTGGAGAGGCTCGGATCGGGCAGGAGGGAAGCCTGGAGGAGGGCGTGGTACCAGTCCTCCATGATGTAGTTGTTTTTGCAAAAGAGGAACCACTGGGGCCTTCTTCGGCTCAGCTTGGAGGTACGAGTGGATGAGGCGTTGCGGCCGAGAGCGGAACCGACGATGCGAATGGCATTTCTTTTCATGAAAAGCTCCCCGTCGCGGACCACGGCGCGCTTGGCTTTCCTCCAGGCTTGTTTGGGACCGAAACCTTCGAAACCTTGCTGATCAGCTGCGGCGTCGCCAAGCTGCTCCTCGTCGGTGGTAGCCGGTTGTTCTGCATCGAGGTCGCCGAGCGTGTCACCGAGACCTGCCACAAAAATGCTTACGCGCTTACCGCGGAGGTCGATGGCAGCGTGGCATTCGGTGTTGGGGCTTGCGACATCGTCGGAAGAGTAGAGGTAGAGGATGGGCGACTTGAGAATGCAGTAGAAGCTCTCTTTGCCGGCAGTACCCGTAGGGGTCGCACCCGAAGCAGTGGACGTGGTGGAGCGAGCGTTGGGTGCGTCGCTGGGGGGCTTCTTGTTGGCGGCCCTGTTGAGACGGTAGTCGAGGATGCCTCTGTACATCTGCGACATGTATCCAGATCCCGCATTGGCTACGTTGGGTTTGGCAGCTGCAGTAGAGGAGGACGTATTTGCAGCATCGACAGCTTCAGCCGGTCCACCTTCGTCTTCTGACTGGACACGACTTGGATCCGACTCGCTGTCTACCAGCGAGGCCGGAATGGCGGCTGGATTGTTGGCAGCTCCAGCGGAAGCGGAAGCATCTTTGTCCGAGTCGAAGGTAGGGCGAACAGTGAGCCAGCCGGACGAAAAGGGCTTGGGCGTGGAAGAGGAAGCAGGACCGGGACCAAGGCGTTTGGCGGTGGGAGGGGCAGTAGCATCGCCTTGCGGGTGGTCCTTGCCTTTGGCGTTTTCGATTTCGGCATGGATGGCAGCGTTGCGTGCAGCGAGATCGAGTGCGGCGAGCTTCTTCTCGTGGGTGAGCTCGACATCGGCGTCTATGCTGGGCGGACCAGATTGATGTTCGGAGGGCACATTGAAGTAGAAATGCAGCACGAGTGCGATGACGCAGAGCGGAAGGAAGGTGACACCTCCGAGGAGGTAGTAAAACGCCTCTCGGAGCATGCTGACGGCAGCAGCGCAATGCTAACCAGGGGGCTAGCTCGGTTCGCCAAGAGTGCCAAAGGATGATGCAGCTGCCTACAATCCCATCGTTTCCGTTTGACACTCTGCTGGGGAGGGCAAAGCCTGATGTTGGTGGCGATGAGATGAAAGGAGACTGGAGGAGGAAGATGTGGTTGAAGAGAGGACAGAGGTTGGACCCTTTCCTGCTGAGCTTGTCGAGCCTGGACTGACACTGAGCCACGTCAGGCTGCTTCCCACGCTGTGTGACTGTCACAAAGCCGTGATGTGACTGCAGCGAAAGAGAGAAAAGTGGGGAATTGTGCATCAAAATCGCGCGTCTGTGCGTCGGAAGACCAACACAAAAAAAAAAAAAAATGACGAAAAAACAAATCTCACAATTTTCGATAAATTCCAAGTCGTCATCGGCCAGCCTTTCGCGCTTGTGCGTCTTTTGCGTCGCTGGGTGGAGCAAGCAGCACAGCACAGCACAGCGCAGCGAAGAGCAACACACGGCACAGACACACACACGCAGCAGCAGCAGCAAACTGCGCCCCTTGAAGTGCCAACCTGATAGCGCCTCTCTGGCTCTCGCTCTCGCTCGCTCTCTCTCTTCTCTGCTCGACACCATCTCCTCTTCTAAACCCTATCCTCCCGTCTCTCATTATACCACATCAACAACATGGATGAGAAGTACGGTGAGTATCCATTTGAGCTTTCTCGATGCAGCGCCATCTAGCATACTAACCTCACATCGCATTCAACCGCCGCCTTTTTCTTATATAGACGCCGTCATTCTCGGCACCGGTGTGACCGAGTGTGTGCTTTCTGCACTCTTGTCCGTCGATGGCAAAAAGGTGCTTCACATCGACCGCGGTCAGGTCTACGGTGGCGAGATGGCCTCGCTCAACCTCACGCAGCTCTACGAAAAGTTCCGCCCGGGCACAGAGCCTCCCAAGGACTGGGGCCGCGATCGTGACTGGGCCGTCGACCTCATCCCCAAACTCATCATGGCCAACGGCGAGCTCACCCAGATGCTCGTCCACACCGACGTCACACGCTACCTCGAGTTCAAGCAGATCGCCGCCTCGTACGTCTACCGTGATGGCAAGATCGCCAAGGTGCCCGCCACCGAGATGGAGGCCGTCCGTTCTTCGCTCATGGGTCTTTTCGAGAAGCGCAGAGCCAAGAAGTTCTTCGAGTTCATCCAAAACTGGCGCGACTCGGACCCTGCTACGCACCAGGGCCTCGATCTCGACACGGACAGCATGGTCAAGATCTTTGACTACTTTGGTCTCGAGCCGGGCACCAAGGATTTCATCGGCCACTCGATGGCGCTCCACCTCGACGACTCGTACCTCCAGCGCCCCGCCCGCGAGACGTACGACCGCATCATTCTTTACACTTCGTCCATGGCTCGCTACGGCAAGTCGCCTTACATCTACCCGCTCTACGGTCTCGGCGAGCTTCCCCAGGCGTTTGCGCGTCTCTCAGCCATCTACGGCGGCACCTACATGCTCGACAAGCCCGTCGACGAGATCGTCGTCGACTCTGAGTCCGGCAAGTTTGTCGGTGTCCGCAGCGGTGAAGAGACCGTCAAGGCCGATATGGTGATTGGCGATCCCAGCTACTTCCGCTCCGGCGTGGCTGGCAAGGACAAGGTGCGCGAGACGGGCAAGGTGGTGCGTGCCATCTGCATCCTCAAGCACCCCATCCCCAACACGGACAACTCGGACTCGGTGCAGCTCATCATCCCTCAGAACCAGGTTGGCCGCAAACACGACATCTACATCTCGGGCGTCTCGAGCGCACAAAACATCGCCGCGCGTGACTTTTACGTTGCTCAGGTCTCGACCATTGTCGAGACGGACAAGCCCGAGCTCGAGCTGCGTCCCGGTCTCGACCTGCTCGGTCCTATTCTGGACAAGTTTGTCTCGATCAGCCCGCTCGAGGAGCCCATCGAGGGCGGTAAGGAGGACAACATCTTTATCACGCGCTCCTACGATGCGACTTCGCACTTTGAGACTGTCGTCGAGGACGTGCACGACGTGTGGAGGCGCATGACCAACGGCGAGAAGTTGGTGCTCAAGAAGCGCGACGACTCGGAGGGCGCTCAAGTGCAGGCTTGATCTTATACAGCGGTCCGTTTTCTCCTTTTGTTGCTTTTGAGCCTCCAGAGTCAGTCTTTCTTTCTTTCTTTCTTTCGTTCTTTCTTCGCCCCTGTGCGCCGTCTTTACCCTATAATACTCTCTCAAAGAATACCATTCATTCGACCACATCATGGTGCGCTATGGAGGTCGGCCAGCTGCGAGATTGGCGTAGAGTTGTATGTGGAGTGAATTTTTCTCGCGCGAGAAAATTTCAAGAGGCACTGAGCCGGCAGGCCGGTTCTCGGTCTTTCAACCACGCCGCCGCTCAGCGAGCAAGTTGCACCTGAATCGAGTGCGGGGTTGTCTTGGTCGCTTGACACTTTCGACCTTCACTCCTCTCCAATCCACCATCCACAGTCTACGCATCTGCACCCAACATGGCGGACGACAACAGCAGCAATGCCTCTGAGGCATCCACCTCCTCACCCTCGACCAGCGCATCCACTGCAACACCATCACCACCAACCTCGCACACCGAGGACCGATCACAAATCCTAGCGCAGGCGACACGTTTCCTGACCTCAGCCAACATCTCCGAATCCGCCTCTGACGACGACAAGCGCGAGTTCCTGCGCTCCAAGGGCCTGACGGAGGACGAGATCGTGCGTGTGTTCGAAGATGCCAAATCTCCTGTCGCTCGGCAGCACGCACCCCACATTGCCTCAGCCGGGGACATGGATCCGTTCGACCTCGCCGCGCGGCAGTTCGACGACCCGATCCACGCAGACGCACTCGCGCCGCCGCCCAAGTCCTACCCGAACTCGCCCCTTGCGCTGTACTACGACCCGCCTGCCTCCTCACCCGCCCAGGCCGCACCAGCGCACACAGGCGCCTCGCAGCAGACGCGCTACCAGGTGCTGCTCCAGTTCTTTCGCACGCTCAGCTTCGCCATGGTGCTCGGCGGCGGAATCACCGCGCTTGTGGTGTCGGCGTATAGGGCGTATGTGCTGCCGAGGATCACGGCGATGTTCGACGCGCGCAGTATTGTGCTCAAGCACCACGGGGTGTTGTTCGAGCGGTTGAGGGGAAATGTCGCTGGCCTTGCGACGTATGTGCCTGTGCAGCACGCGAGGCTCGGTAGCGGCGGTGTGGAGGATGGTGCTGCGGCAACGGTAGCGGGTGGTGGGGTGGCGTCGCCGTTGAAGGGCGTGCTCAAGAAGGTGCATTTCCACGACGAGCTCGACGCTTCCACACACAAGGACAGCGACAGGGAGGGCGTCAAGTCGACGCAGCACGGCAGCGACGCGCGTAGCGACAAGGTCGTCATGCCCGGAACCGACGTCGTCGTCGACGCAAAAACGCCCCTGCTCTCCGAAACCGAGGGCTCCGAGGCCGCATCTTCAGCCGACAGCGAAGACACCGAGGCGGCAGCGCCGAAGCTCGAGCCGATCGACCTCATGTCCCCCCTGCGCGAGAGCATGGCGCGCCTCGCCGCTGCGCTCAAAAGCGACCTCTCCGGCCGGCCCGCTGCGACCGCTGCGGCTGCAGCTCAGCGCCGCACTGCGCGCGTGACGAGCGTCACCGACGCCGGCTCCTCAGACGAGTGGGAGGACGACTCAGCCTCCTCCGCTGCGGACGACGACGGGCTCGAGTTCGACCCCTACGGCGCATACAAGAAGCACACGCAATCCTCCTCCCCCGCAGCCACGCGCTCAGCAAGCCTAGCCAGCCTCAAAACCACCCTCGTCAGCCTCAGCGCCGACATCACCACCCACGCATACGCCGCCACAGCCACCTCGGTGAGCGGTGGCGGAGCGTTTAGATTCAGTCCTCCTGGAGCGGGTGCAGAGAGCCCCAAAAACGGAGACCTCGGCCAGGTCAAGGCCGAAATCCGCAGCTTGAAGGGGCTGTTGCTTAGTAGGAGGAACTTTCCGTCGTATGGCGCCAGGCCGCCGCCGCTGCCTGCCGCGGGTGGGGAGGGCAGGGCTGGCTCAGCGGTTGTTTAGTGCGAGGTTTGGGGGCATTTGATGCTGTTCAAGTCTTGGTGTGCGTGTGTGGATGGAGATTGGATTGTGCTTTTGAGAGAGACTGTGCGGATGCGAGTGCGAGAGACTGATTGCGAATGCGAAGTGAGAGATGCGAGATGCGACATGCTACGAAGAGATACAGATATCAAAACGATCAAAGATGATGTCGGATCCTTTCAAGCCGTTACCAAGAACCGAACAGCCGAACGACCTTAGCCATCCTCGCCGACGCCGTACCGCGCATGAATGTCTTTCGCCGGCAGCTGCTGGATGTCTGCGATCTTCCCGCACCTCACGCAAACGCACTCCGGTGTCAGCACCTCTTCCCCTCACCCCAAACGCACAAGTACAATGCTAGCGAGCTCACCTTATCAAAAACGACCAGAGCGCTGTCCCTGACCTTGTTGTACTCGGTAAGCAGGGCGATGTACTCAGCGACGATGTGCTCGGGCAGCTGTGCCTTTTGGCGCGCTGCATTGTGCGTTTTCAGCCGCTCGCTACACACACCCCGTCGCCGTGGTCAGTCTAGTTGCTAGCGTGTGGAAAGAGAGTTCGGGGGGGGGACTCACTTGAGAATGAGCTCCATGTCAGCGACCTCTTGCTGCAGTTCAGGTAGGGTGCGCGTGCGCAGTTCGCGCCTGGCAGCCGCGGTGGGGTCGCTGGGGACGGTCGTGCTGCTCGATGCGGAGGGAACGTGCTGCGGCGGTGGAGCCGGTTTGCGTCGGTCGAGCCCGCTCAAGGGTTTGAAGGGCGTTTTGAGCACCGAGGACGACGAGTCGCCGCTGCGGGTGGAGCGGGCGGGCGTCGCAGTGCGCGTGGCTTTGGATGGCGAGGCTGACCTACGCATGGTGTGTTGTGGTTGAGGTCAGCGTGTAGATCATGACAGCGAAGGTTGGATGATGGTGGTGGTGAGAGAGGAAGGTGTGCGTCAAATGAAGGAACGGTTTGATTGGGTGGGGAAAGGGGAAAGGAACACGCACACCCCACACATCGGAGTTTCCGAGGTTTCTATGAAGCTGTCAAAAAAACGTCAAAAAGTTGATATTCGAGACACCTTCAGCACGATCACGTCGAGCTCGTCGAATGAAACATCGCTTCAATGATGTCCAGCGCAATCATTCCACAGAAACAAGCCACACACGGCTAGAATTTACGTTTCAAAGAATCTCTTTTCGCTTCGGGAATCATTACAGTTCAGTCAGACATCAAAGCAACGCGAAGGAAGCTGGAGCTACCCGGTTGGTATGGCACAAGCTCTTTAGTAGTCGTCGTTGTTGTTGTTGCCACCGTACGACGAAGAGTCGTTGCCACTGTAGCCACCGCTGCCGCCACGGCCGCCCGAGCTGTAGTTGTCGCTCGAGTCGTTTCCATATCCGCCACTCTGACCACCACGACTCCCAAAGTTGTTGTCGGAATCGTTTCCGTATCCACCACCTTGGTTGCCCGACGACCCATAGCTATCCGAGTTGTCGTTACTGTAGCCCCCGCTACCTCCGCGGCCGCCCGACCCAAAGTTGTTCGAGTCATCGTTGTTGTAGCCGCCGCTCGAGCCGCGACCACCAGAACCACTATAGCTATCGCTCGAGTCGTTGCCGTAGCCGCTGTTGCCGCCGCGGCCACCGCTGGAACCGAAGGAGCCACCCTGGTTGCCAGAGTAACTGTCGTTGTTGTCATTGCCTCCAAAGCCCGAGGAAGAGTTGTTGTTCGAGCCGCCATAGCTATCATCGTTGTTGTTGTTACCCCCGTAGCCGGAGTTCGAGTTCGAGTTCGAGTTGTAGCTGTCGTTGTCGTTGCCGTAGCCCGACGATGAGTTGTTAGAACCCTGGTTGTTCTTGTTGCCACCAGTGAACTGGTTGATCATGTTCTTGCCCTGGTCGGAGTTGGCGAACTCCTTAGCCTTGTTGATGAAGCCGTCCATTGTGAGTGTGAAGTGTGTAGTTGTGGTTGAGGGTTATTAAAAGGAGAGTTGTGGGTGAAGATCGATGGGATAGGGGAGCGGGGGACAGCTGATTATATATCTTCCAGCAATGTCCCTGCCATATGAAAACGAGAGAGCGACTCTTGAGCCACAACGAGTGCACCAGAGCTGCTTTCGCCTTTGTTGCTCTCCCTCGCCCTTTTGCCCCGCTGTCGAGTGGGGCGCACGGGCAGAGGCTCGTGGGAAAAGTGCCACCACAGGTGGCTTCCAGAGTGGCCGGTGTGGTGCGGGCGTGCACTGACGCCTGCTCCGTGCGCGGGAAAAGATGGGCTGGCTGCCTTGTTGCCTCATCGGAAGTCAAAGTGACGTTTCGCCATCACTTGAATGCGCGTGGCTCTGCCTTCCTTTTCTCTCACAAGCGAAGCGAGGGAAAGGCCGATGCGACGCAGCTGGCGTTCCGAGCCAAGGTTACATACAGTGACGAGCGGCACTTGAGCTGTCAGGAGAGAGTATCGCATCACGAACGAGATGCGCCTGCCTCGCCTCGACTCGCCTCGCACACGTTGAAAGCGAGCTTCGGCTTGTGCTTTCCTGACTCTTTCGAGACCGTTCGGAGCCTGTACTCGATCACAGGATAGCAATGGCCGCTCGCGGTCGACCTCTCAGCGCTGCATCTGCACAGCACATTGTGTACGGTCGAAAGGCTAGGCCCTCGCGGGAGAGGAGTGAGGCTGTGATGGGTTGGCGTACAAACGGCCTTTCAGCTTCGACGCCCAGCTCGCTCGCTTGCGTCCCACCAGTGACGCATTACATTTACTTCCCGAAAGAGGTCAGACCGCAATGACCACGCCTTGGTCGCGCTAGAGTATGTCGAGACAAGAGAGCAACACCCTCTCTCTCTCTCGCTTGTCGGAGGATGAAAAAGGTGTGAAAAAAGAACAACACTCCTCTTCTCTCCTTCACTGCAGGCACACTCTAAATTCACAGCTTTTTGCCCCTTCGCAGCGTGAGAGCAAAGAAGCAGTGCGGTAATTCCGAACCGCAGGGTTGAGAGGGGCAGGGCACTAGAGCAGCAGTCAGTCACAGTGGCAAGGTGCTGGACCGTGCTCACTTCTGCTGTCCTCTGTCTTTCAGCCCAATCTCGGCTTTTGAGCTCCACACGCAAATTGGCGTCAGCTGCGACAAGTGACCTGTCATTCTTTGTCCATCCTCGCGGCCAAATGCATGTGAACACAATGCTCGACCGTGCGCACGAAGACGCGAGTGACGAAAGCGCTGCGCCCTCGCTGTGCCTGAAGGCTGTGCTTTTTTGTGTTGATTGTGAGCTCTATCATGCTTGGTCGTCGGCGATGACGAACGTTTTCGGCCCGCTAAGCCGCACTTTTGACTTTGGTCTGGACTCCCGCCCTTCCGCTCTCGCCCTTTCCGAGCCTTTCCCCTCCAGTGGCAACTGCGGTAGCCGCTGTGACGTTGCTCCGTTGGTCGCTAGACTAGGCGCGTGCACGCTGAGACACTTCGGGGTAAAGATCCGTCTGCGTGATAGCCTTATCAGCCTTCGCGCCTGTCGCAATTCTTTCACTCTTCCGCCTGTCAAAGGCGCCGGATCGCTTTCACTCCGCTTGCGACGCCTGTCACGGCATTCCAGACTCTTCAGCCGAAGGAGGAGCGGACCAGCAAGTGTAAAGGACGGCTGGAGGAGTTCTGCTGTTGATCGCCGCTCCGTTCTGCCCTCCTTGCGTGATGCTCGTCGCCCGGGCATGTGGCGAGGCCGAGGCACATTCGAATGTTTGTTCTGTCGAGAAGGCTCTTGCAGCGGCCAAGCGGTGCAGCCGCGATGCTATGCATGGGACTATCATGCCGCCCATCTGCGTTGAGGGAGCACGTCCGGGGATGTCGGCTGAAAGGATGTGGATTGGCCGTGTGCATGTTTCCTCGGACAGCCTCCGTTGACGGCCCCGATGGCTCGAAAGAGAGCACGAGAGCGATCACACGCTGTGTCGAAGGGAGGTGCGGGGAAAACGTCGGCGATGTTCAGAAGTAACGGCCTCACATCGGAAGATCTGATCTCGATCAGCTGGACAAAATTATACCCCGATCTCATTTGATTTTTCGCTCCCTTTACTGGGCCACATTTTTCTTTCAGGGCCTTTTCTCGCTCCTGATCTTTTTGGTGATTCATCAGATCGTTCCTGCCGATGACAGTCCTTCTCGGGCCCTGATTCCCGTATCGCTTCCAGGCAGCGCATCCACAAGGAGCGTCTCGGGAAGAGGAACGAGATGCCGCAGTGCAAGAAAAGTCGAGGCCCTCTGCGGCAGCGCTGTGCACACCAATACTCACTCCCAGAGTGAACCGGGATCGGAGCACGGATCGCCGATGCGCTAGCCGATTCTGACTGAGCGCAAGTCGAAGCAGAGATCGACAGAAGATCTGCAAGGCAAGTCGGCGGATGTTTCGGCAAAGCCATCACAGATCAGACAGGCTTCCAACGGCATGAGCATGTCAATGCTAGCCAAGCCCTACGAAGGGCTGATAACAAGTGGCCTTCTTCCTTTCGACTGACTGTCAAAGGGGCGGGCGAGCGATTTCGACAAGCAAAATCAAACTCGAGTCTCGTGCCGCTCCCTCCCAATTCGACCCTCGACTTGGACTTTGAATGGCGCATCAAGCTTGAAGGATCCACCGCTTGCTTGAAAAATCGCCAGAAAATATCCTTCACCACACGCGGCGCCACTCGGAGGGCCAGCGCAACGGTGAGATGGTGAAAAATAAAATTAAATTAGATTTTGAGAGAGAGAGAGAGAGAGAGAGAGACGACAACGACTCAGCTCTCCTCCCTCCTGTCGGCCCTCTGCCATTCCACGCAGCAAAGCGAGAAGCAGGAGATTGCGCATGTGCCGCAACGACGATTGAGCGAGCGATCAATGTGTGTGCGAGAACTTCCACCGCGCGCCTGCCCAGTTCTAACCATCCGAAATCTCTCGCAGAGTTGGAAAACGGCATGAAGATTCCAATTTCGAGTTTTGGACTGCAACGTCGCGGATACCGATATTGTGGTTGGCTGGTCGGTCGGTCGCTTGGTTTGCGCCTGCTGCGATTTTCCACCAAAGCCCAGCTGAGCTCAGTGCAGTCAATCAGTCAATCAGTCATTCAGTCAATCTCAGCCAGCCAGCCAGCCTGTCAGTCAGTCAGGTCAGTCATCTTTTTAGCTTTTCGAGGCGGTCGATGCGCACGTATGAAGCACACGGCTCGTTTCGTCGCTCGCCTCACCTCGCCGCGCCGCGCTGGAGCATCAACCTCCATCGCAGCAGCCGCACACACACACCCCGCGCGCGGCGCTGCGCTTCACCACTCGCCACCACCATCACCACCATCATCACCAATTTTGTAGCTTTTCATCGCACTCCCTCACGGTCACTACACACCAACACCACAGCAAAGCAAGGTGATCATCCGTGGCAGTCCGGCAGCCACATCTCAGTCGACCGCACACGAGCACAGCAAGGCGGATTTTGCGTGCTCGTGGCAATTCTAGCACGCCCACGCCGGCGCGCAAGACAACGGCAGTCATCCATCGTCGCATCGCTGCATCCCCCTCAAAAAAAGCCTGTGAACCATGAGCGGCGAGGATCGAGGCTCAGCCTACCGCTACGCCGGCGGGCGTGCCCCCGCATACCCCGCGGACGGATACGGTCGATACGAGCAGGGACTCAAAAGCTCCATTCCTTCCCGGTCATACGACACACCCTACGCAGAGGAAGCCTACGACCGCCGCCTGCCGGAACGCGTCCACCCCGCATACACCACCACCGGCCCATCGTACGGCGCGCCCGCTCCTCCTCAATCTCTCCCACCACCAGACTATCGTCGTCCACCGCAGCACGCCTATCGATACGAAGACGAATACCATCACCGACGCCCGCCTCCCGCACAATCGCGTCTCGAGTACGAACACGACTATCGCCGACAGCCCGTGCTCAGGGAGGGCCATCGCGAGATCGACGACAGGAGGGGTTACGAACAAGTCAGAAACGACCCCTATGCGTCCCAGTCGCGCCATGCCTATGCGGACCCGTACCGTGCCGAACCGCTTCACCACGAACTCGACAAGCGCCGACACGCACACGCACACGCACCCATGTCCTACGACAGCTACAGCGTCCGAGAGGAGCCTCGTCCTTCAGCGTCAGTCCGTCACGTCGACGAGCCCATCTACCGTCGAGACGAGTACGAAGCCTACTCGCGCGAGATCCAGCCATCTTACCGTCGAGGCGCACCCAAATCCCCTCCACTCTCGCCTGAGCCCGTCGCGGGTGCACACATGCACGCCAGAGAGCCTCCTATCCGCGACCCCCGAGAGGCGCCCACCCGTTATGCCGAGCCGATCCGCGAGTCCGTGCGCGAGCCCATGCGGGAGCCCATGCGGGAGCCCATGCGCGAGCCTGAAAGCCCGCCCAGACCGTCCATGTCCATCTTCAACATGCTCAACGACCGCTCCGCCAACGGTGCCGCCGGATCCGTCCATTCGAGCCCAGCAAAATCCGTTGCCGCCGCCGAACACGCCAACGCCAACTATCCGCCAAGGACGGTCGAGACAAGCCATGCCTCCGGCGCTGGGTCTGATCCCGCCAGAGATCAATCCTACCGAGCAAGCTCGCGCAGCCGCGAAGGTCGAGCTCGAAAGGTCGACTTCTCGCCCGATCCTGAGGACGAGGAGCAGCAGCTGTCCTCGCAATATCGCAGCAGAGGCCAAGCAAGTCACTCATCGGAGCACGCAGAAACGGTCGAGCCCACTGCCCCTGGCCCTGACCCTGCCACTGCATCCGACGTCATTTCGCCGGTCCGTGTCAAGGACGAGGAAGCCGCCGCTGCTCCCTTGCACACGCCTGTTTCCCACGAAGCACCGAGAGGCGAGGCACTCGACGACAGTGAGCCGCTCGCACCACGGTCTGCCAAGGCCATCGCCGACGACAGCGCATCTCCAGCCAACGGCAAAGCCGATCCCGCTCCTTCAGCAGAAGCAGCAGCAAAGGTCGCTCCAGCCAAGACGCAGCTCAAGCTTCGCAACAACCCCTTGCCAGCATCCAAGAGTAACGCCAGCTTTGTCGCGCCTCCTCCACCGGCCAAGAAGAACCGCGATCCCGACGGCTGGGAGAGCGACCTCTCTAACGACGAGAACCAACCGCTCTGGCAAACCGAGCTCGACGACTACATGTTCGACATGAGCGAGCGCCAGCGTCTCATCGAGGACGCCTTTGCAGCTACCATGCACGAGAAGCACCTCGAAGTCGAACGTCGTCTCGCCCGTACCTACGAGGGGCGCCACTTTGCTGTGATCCGACAGATCCGCATCCGAGAGCAGCAGGAAGCTTCGCAGAGGGACACGGAGCGTCGCCACAACCACGTGCGTCAGCAGCGCGATCACGAGATCGATCTCGAGCTGCTCGGCACCCTCAGCGACGGCGGCAACGTCTCTGAATCCAAGGGCTCCAGGAAGAAGAAAGGCGGCCGCGGCGCTGACGACGACGTGGACGAGCTGGCTCAGGGCGACGACGACAGCGACGACAGCGACGACGTAGCGCTTGCCGACATTGCCGCCCGTGCCAACGGCTCGAAGGCCAGCATCATCAAGCTCAAGCGCAGCAAGGGCAAGCTTGGATCCGCAGATCCGCGAAGCAAGAAGCGTCGTCTCGACGGCGGCACAGGTCTTTCCCCTGCCCCAGGCTCCGAGGCCGACTCGATGCTCGCCGAGCTGGGCGGCTTGGAAGGCGACGAATCCGCGTACGCCTCTCGTCAAGCTTCTCCCACCCCAGACGACGTCAGCTTTGCTATCGACGTGGATGCTGCCGGCAAGGTCCCCATCGATGCGCGCCGTGCACAGCAGCTCGAGGACGCGCACCGACGCATCTGGACCACCATTGCCAAGCGCGACGTGCCCAAGGTCTATCGTACCGTGCTCCAGAGCGCCTCGAGCAAGACCATGTACTGGCGCAGGCTCTCGAGCGTCGTCCAGCGAGAAGCCAAGCGAGGTGCAGCGCGAAACAACAAGACGGTCAAGGATGTGCAGCTTCGTGCGCGCAAAGTCATGCGCGAGGTGCTCGTCTTCTGGAAGAGGAACGAAAAGGAGGAGCGCGAGCTGCGCAAGAAGGCCGAGAGGGAAGCCGTCGAAAAAGCTAAAAAGGAGGAAGAGATGCGCGAGGCCAAGCGTCAAGCACGCAAGCTCAACTTCCTCATCTCGCAGACCGAGCTCTACAGTCACTTTATTGGCAGCAAGCTCAAGACAGCCGAAGCCGAAGAGTCCGAAGAGACGGCAGGAAGCAGCAAGATCATCGATCCCAACGCACAGCCATCCGACGCCACGGTCCCGCCTATCGATCCACACGCCGATCTCGCCGACGCCGAAGCCAAGCTGGCCGAGCTCGACGAGATCGACTTTGACGACGATGATGAGAGCAACCTCCGTGCCCACGCCGCCCGCAATGCTCAGGAAGCGGTGCGTCTTGCCAAGGAGAAGGCACAGGCCTTCGACGTGGCAGCAGCCGAAGAGCGCAGGCGCAACGAAGCAGCGGCTCGCGAGAGGGAGGGTCTCGACGCTGGCCCGGGCAAGCAGATCGAGGAGAAGGATCTCGGCAAGGCGTTCGACTCGGACGACATGAACTTCCTCAATCCCACCTCGATGGGTCAAACCGAGATCAAGCAGCCCAAGATGCTCACCTGCCAGCTCAAGGAGTACCAGCTCAAAGGTCTCAACTGGCTCGCCAACCTGTACGAGCAAGGCATCAACGGCATCCTCGCCGACGAGATGGGTCTCGGCAAGACGGTGCAGTCCATCTCGCTCATGGCCTATCTCGCCGAAGTGCACGACATTTGGGGTCCCTTCCTCGTCATTGCGCCGGCTTCGACGCTTCACAACTGGCAGCAAGAGATCAGCAAGTTCGTGCCGACGCTCAAAGCCCTGCCGTACTGGGGCAATGTCAAGGACCGCGCCGTTCTGCGCAAGTTCTGGAATCGCAAGCAGATCTCGTACAACCGCGACGCGCCCTTCCACGTCCTCGTCACCAGCTACCAGCTCGTCGTGTCGGACGAAAAGTACTTCCAGCGCGTCAAGTGGCAGTACATGATCTTGGACGAGGCGCAGGCGATCAAGTCGTCGAGCAGTATCCGATGGAAGACGCTGCTCGGCTTCAACTGCCGCAACCGCCTGCTGCTGACGGGTACGCCCGTGCAAAACTCGATGCAGGAGCTGTGGGCGCTGCTCCACTTTATCATGCCTTCGCTGTTCGACTCGCACGACGAGTTTAGCGAGTGGTTCTCCAAGGACATCGAGAGCCACGCCGAGCAGAAGGGCACGCTGAACGAGCACCAGCTTCGACGTCTGCACATGATCCTCAAGCCGTTCATGCTTCGCCGCATCAAGAAGAATGTGCAGAACGAGCTGGGCGACAAGATCGAGATCGACGTCTTCTGCGACCTCAGCGCGCGTCAAAAGATGCTCTACCGCGGTCTTCGCGCCAACATCTCGGTAGCCGAGCTGATGGACCGCGCCACTTCGAACGATGAGGCCGGCCTCAAGAGTCTGATGAACCTGGTCATGCAGTTCCGCAAGGTCTGCAACCATCCGGAGCTGTTCGAGCGAGCCGACGTGCGGGCGCCTTTTGCGCTTGCCGACTTTGCTCGCTCGGGCTCGTTGGCGCGCGAAGGCGATCTGCTCAACCTGCCCGACTCGACCACCTCGCTGATCGAGCTGCAGCTGCCCAAGCTGCTTGTGCGAGACGGAGGCATCTTTGACATTCCCGGCCACGAGAGCCGCAAGGGATTCGACACGGGCTATCTGCAGAACCTGTTCAACATCTGGCGTGCGCCGCACATCCACGAGTCGTTGCAGCACGAAAGCTCGCCGTTTGCGTCCTTGCCGTTGATTGGCGTGTCGGCTTCCGAAGCCGAACAGGCGTTCCACAGCACGGGCATCAAGAGCATCCTGGCAGCAGCGGCCGAGGAACGTCGCTGGCGCTCCATCGAAAACTTTGCCAGTGACGACGACTTTGCAGCTGCCTCGATTCGCCCGCTCGCCAAGATGCTGCGACCGATGCCCACGACGTCGGGGCGTGCGCCGTCGCTGCTGATGCCGCTGGAGGAAGTGGCAGCCGACTATCGTCGCCACTCGTATCTTGCGAAAGATTCGGCACGCGCTGTTGTAGCGCCTGCGGTTGCTCCGCCCATCAAGCTGTACAGCAACGATGGACCGTTCATGCAGGCGCAGGAACGCTTCACGCGCGATCCGCAGATCTCGGCGACGCTGTTTGGACTGTCGCCCGAAGGACGCGAGTCGGTCAAGCGCGTCGAGGAGCTGCAGCGCGCGTTGCCGGACGTGCCTCCGCAGGGTATCGTGCGCGACTCGTCGATCGACCAGTTGCCGCACAACGGCATGCAGGTGCCGCAGATGAACAAGCTGATCGTCGACTCGAGCAAGCTGGCCAAGCTGGATGTGCTGCTGAGGGAGCTCAAGGCCAACGGACACCGCGTGCTGATCTACTTCCAGATGACGAGGATGATCGATCTTATGGAGGAGTACCTGATCTACAGGCAGTACAAGTACCTGCGACTGGACGGAGCGTCCAAGATCTCGGATCGACGCGACATGGTGACGGACTGGCAGACCAAGCCGGAGCTGTTCATCTTTTTGCTCTCGACGCGCGCGGGTGGTCTGGGTATCAACCTGACAGCTGCAGACACGGTGATCTTCTACGACCACGATTGGAACCCTTCGAACGACTCGCAGGCGATGGACCGAGCGCATCGTCTTGGCCAGACCAAGCAGGTGACGGTGTATCGACTGATCACCAAGGGCACGATCGACGAGCGCATTGTGCGGCTGGCGCGCAACAAGAAGGAGGTGCAGGACATTGTGGTGGGCACCAAGGCGTACAGCGAGACGGGGATGGCCAAGCCGCAGGAGATTGTGTCGTTGCTGCTGGACGACGACGAGCTGGCCGAGTCGATGCTGCGCAAGAAGCAGGCCGAGGAGGCGCAGACGGCGCAGGACAAGGCGGATCTGGCGCGCGCCTCGCATGCCAAGCGTCGACTGAACAAGGACCGCGCTGCAGCTGCTGCGGCCCAGTCGCCGGCGCCTGCAGCGTCGGCGTGGTCGCTCGAGGACGACGAGGACGACTTTTTCGGCGCGCGCCCGCCCAGCAAGGGCGACACAGACACGGCCGAGACAACGCCGCAGCCGGCGGCGCAGACCAGGAAGCGCGGTGGAGGGTCGAAGCGTGGACGGGTCAGTGAGGCGGCGGCTTCGGAGCGCATGACACCGCTCGACTTGGACGGCGATGTGTCGATGGAGACCACACCGTCGCCGTCCAAAGCGGCAGCGTCCAAGAGGAAGTCCAAGAGCCATCGCAAGAAGACGGTCGACGAGCTGGCTGGTGTCGATATCTGAAGGTGGCGTTCTGTAATGCTAAGGCTCCTCAGCATCATCTCACAACATCGTGACGGGTTCCTTTCTAATCGCAACTCATTGTCTTTGTGGTGTTTTTTTTTTTTTTTTTTTTTTTTTTTTCCTCTCTCTCTCAGAGTGTGCTGCCTCGTGGTGTTTTCACATCTAGCCGAGCTGGGGGGGGGGGGGGGAACAACTTGATCTCCGCCCGCTGCGACGTACATGACCAGCGCCGCTGCTGCAGCTCGAGATGATCAGCTCGGATCGCGCAACAGGAACCCGCTACGGGGGCGACTTGAGTGTTGCAGATTCCGTCGTCAGGGAGCTCGAGGCGAGAGGAGGGAGAGTGGGCTTAAGGCGACGACGGACTTAATGCCTAGCGAAAACCGAGCCCAGTGAAGGCGGACGGGTCAGGGGAGTTTGGGATCGAGTTCGTTCCTGTTCTGCGACTTTATCCGCGACACAGGATCGAGGTTTGCGCTTGCAGCGGATGCGAGAGCGCAGAGCGCAGCAGGAAGAGAGGCAAACAGCAGAAGAGGAGGAAAGGTCATGCCCCGACCGAACGCCGCCCCAAACGCACATCCAGGTCTCACAGTCGCAAGCTGGCCTGAACATCAAATTGATTGGTGTGAGTCACTTTTCACGCCCTTGGATAATCACGCTTGTGCGCACAACGTGGCTCACGACATCGCAATGGATGAGCAACAAGATGAGATCCGCATGCCGATCTTGTTTCGTAAATGACGACGACGGAGAGCCAAGACGTAGCGGTTTAGACACTAGCTGGAGTTGAATGCTCTCGTCAACATATCGCTCAGAAGACCAAAGAGAGTCTTGTTCCATGGTCGACGGAGGCGTACTGTAGACTTGCGTGAATCCGCAGTTGCTCGACCCGCTGAACCGCCACGTTGCATGCCTCTCTCTCCAGAGATTGTCGTGCTTTGCTTCGACATCGAACTCGTGGCCTCCAGATCGTACCATGTTGCTGGACACATCTCGACTTGGAGCTCAGCTGTACCGCTCATGATGCACCACAGTCGTAAGGCCTCATGACGAACACCGCCTCGTCAGCTGTCCTCGTCGCACTTTCACCAGATGAAATGCAGAGTAGAGACAGCTCTGAAAGGTGCAAGACTCGGACCGTAATTAGCAGCAGCAGCAGCAGCAGCGTCAGCTTCTTTTGCGCTTTGCTCGCTTGCTTTGCTCTGCTTTCCCGCTGCGCTACCTACAGAGTTTTTTGACCAACGCTAGTGCGCAAATGAGAGGGAAGGATAGGGACGGAGCGAGCCGAGGCAGGCCATGTGCGCTTTTAGGCACTCGAGCAGAAGCTGCAGGGCCAATCTGCGGGCTTGGTCAAACAGTGGGAAATTTGGTTCGCCGGTGCGCGCTCGGGATTTCGGTCGCGTTTGCAAAGCGCTGAGGTTCCAGACTCGTTTGCTCCTCAACACTGCTGGAATGCCTTTCAGCAATTCTGTTTTTCTGGGAAAGGGCATGTCCCGCGGTTCTGCGCTGCTGATGATCCGATTTCAGGACCAGCTTGTCAAAACAAAACAAAAAAAAAAAAAAATCAAAAAAATCAAAAAAATAAATAAATCGCCAGTTCCCACCTCAAAGTGGCAAACCAATTTCAAACAAAAAAGGGGACTGGTTCCTGAGAGAGAAAAGGCTTTTCTGCAGTGTGAAGAGAGAGAGGCCCTTTTTTCTTTTTCTTTTTTTTCTTCTCTTTCCTATCTCAGCTCAGCTCCCTCGACCGACAAGCGGTATTGAGCCCCCGCTGTGCTCAATTTATCGAGCAGATGCACAATCGCAGTGTTCCTTTCCTCGGCTGTGGTGGGAGTGTCTCTGCTCTCTCTCTCTCTCTCTCTCTCTGCAGCATCGCCATGTGGCAGACAGAGCGCAAAAAAAAAAAAAAAGAGAGCAGCTCTGCTCGCTCGCTGCACCTCGTTTCCCGCTTCTCTTTTCTTGCGCAGAGGTCCAGAAGACAGTTCCCACGCCCTTTGCTGCTAGAAACCAGCGTGCTCTGACCGGATGCGCCCTGTCTCAACCACTTGCGCAAAGAGCTCACTTTAGCACCTCTCTGCGCTCTGGCACCGAGCTGCCTCTCTCTCACTCACTGGTTCCTAGCTTTGCATCGAGTTGGATGTTTTGACGGTCTACAACTCAATTGACACTGCCGAGGTGCACCCTCTTCCTCTTGAAAATCTTCTCGACGAGCCCTCGGTCCCCCGTGTTGTGTGTCTGTTCGGTCGTTTTGCACAGAGTTCGTTTTGTTTCTCTCTTCTCTCTCGCTCTCTGTCAGAGGTGGTGACCGATTCGATGCGATGCTGGCTGGTTCTCCTCCTCCGCATCCCTTGCTGTTTTGTTTCGAGCAAGGGTCGAGGTCCATCATACTGGGTGCTTCCCACCCTTTTGGCCCGCTTTTTCGAATCCCAAACCATTACCACCCATAAACACTTGTGTGCCTTTTGCCTACGACGTCGTTTGTCTTGATGCGTCTGCTCTTGCGTCCGAGTCCGGACCAGAGATCGTCGCTCATGATGGGCTCACCTCGATCATGATTGCGATTGCGAATGCGAATGCGAATGCTAATGCGCGTGGCTACTCATCTGCTTGCTTGCTTTGCTTGTCGTCCCTTGCCAGCTTTGGTTCCCCGCTCGTTTCTCTTTCCCCTGCTGGCACTGCTGCCCTTCTCTTCCTCCTTCCCTCCCATCTGCCTCTGTCTCTTCTCGGTCTTGCTCTCTCTCTCTCTCTCTCTCTCTCTCTCTCGTGGCATTGATTGGGAATTCAAAGTTCTTTCTCCGACCCCTGCCAAAACTCTGCATCCTCCTCGAGGAGCGTGTTTGCCCGGCATCCCCCCCCCTCTCTCTCTCTGCCCTCTCTTCCTGCTCCCTCTTCTTCACACTTGAACTCCGTCCGCTTCTGCTCGCCTTTGCCCTTTATAGAGATGCCATTCTCTCGCTAGCCAATCCGCTTCCGACGTTTCCCCCGATGCTCCGCTCTCCACCTTTCCCATCTCAAGTCCAAGTCGCCCAGCCGCTTCACCGCTGTCCCTAAACAATCAAACATCGTCCTCGACTTCACGCCACCATCATCTCCATCCACTACGTTGTCTTTGACGCGCTTTCACGATCGAAACACGCATACGCGTTGGCACATCGACACGCATTCATCGGGCTAACGAAACAGGAAACACACACTCGCGCGCGACACACTCTCGAGCTCTACACACACCAACAGCTTTACTTCTGCCGCTTGAATGTCTGGTCGACCAGGCGCACCCTTCACCAGCATGACGTACGGCATGGCTCCTCCGATGCATCCGCACCACCTTGGTCAGAACGACTCGACCGTCTCTCCCGTGCCTCCTCCCTCCGCCTACGTACACCAACAGCAGCAGCAGCAGCAGCAGCAGCAGCAGCAGCAGCAGCAGCAGATGAGCCAGTACGGCGCCTCGCAGGTGGGCTCCAACTTTGCCTATGCCAGCCAGGGCTTTTACGGCCAACCTGCTGCGCACAACGATGTGGCCTCTCAACAGCAGCAGCAGCAGCAGCAGCATGCGGGGTACTACTCGCACCACACGTCGTCGCCGCAGATGGACCCGAGTGGCCTGTTGTACGCTGCGCACCAGTTGAGCCATCCGGACCACATGATGTCCAGTGGGCAGTTCCAGGGCGCGCATCACGCCGCGGACCTGTTGGCGCACCAGCATGGCTACGCCGCTTTGCAGGGTGCCGGTGGTATACGACCTAAGCGCAAGCAGGTCAAGAATGCGTGCATCAACTGCCAGAAGGCGTGCAAGAAGTGCGACGAGGGCCGGCCGTGTGGGCGCTGTGTCAAGTACGGGCTCGTTGACACGTGCCAGGACAGCGCGCGCAAGGAGCGCCGACGCGGTATCAAGCGCGGGCCGTACAAGAGGCGGGCGACGACGGGCTCGCAGCCGACCAACCCGTCGCTGTCGGTCTCGGGGCCCATGTCGTCCTACGGCGCTGGCCGGGACGAGCAAATCTCTCCCTCAAGCCGCAGCGACGGCATGCTCGGCAGCACGCCCGGTGGTGGAGAGTCGAGCTTCAGCAGCCCGGCGTTCAACACGCAGGTGCTGGCGTCGCGTCCGCAGATGTCGCTCCAGATGCCTGGAGGTGCATGGCCGGCGAGCGCCATCAGCCCGAGCGTCGACGACCGCGAAGGCCTGCGCGCGCGCTACGGCGCTCCCAACTCCACCTACTACGGCTACGACCAGGACGCCGCCGCTGCAGGGGCGGGGATGCACCACACGTACGACCGCAGCAGCTCGGCGCCTGTCAACCAACCCGGGTCGATGCTCAGCCCCGTCGGCCGCTTCCCAGGCGCCTCGGCGACGCCGCAGTCGGCGACGTCGCAGCTGCCCAGCCTGCCCGCCTCGTCTGCGGCGAACGGCAGCTACCTCGGCGTCTACGGCAGCGGACGCATGGGTATGACGGGCTCGACGTCGTCGCTCATCAGCCCGCCGCTGCACACGTCCGCCTCGTCGGCGCCCAACGGGCTGGCGCACCACCGGCTGCACTCGGACAGCAGCCTGGCCACGCTCAGCTCGTCCGCGGCTGCGTCGTCGAGCACCATGTCGCCGCGCACGCCGCTGAATGCTCCGGGCGCAGAGCCGCCGCTCTTCTCGCCTTCGGGAGGAGTGGGAGGGAAGATGTCGAGCTTCACGCCGCCGCAGCCCACGGTGCCGTCGGCTTCCGGGTCGTTTTTGCAGCAGCAGGACGCGGGAAGGCCGTTTGCGCTCAAGATGCCCAAGGCGCCCAGTCGCGGTAGATCGGGCACGGGAAGCTCGTACCTCGACCAGCAGGGCGGGGGTTACTACGGTAACAACCTCGCCCCCATCAACGTCAAGATCCCCAGCACGCAGCAGCAGCAGGTTCCACAGCAACAGCAGCAACAGCAGCAGCAGGTGCAGTTCCAACAGCAGCGCTCGAGCCCGTACATGCCCGTGCAGGCGCTCGGAGGCGACGACCGCCGCGGCTTCCTCAACAGCACCACGCCCTGGGTGGACCATCTGTCGCCGAGTGGTGCCGCGGGAGGGATGATGGCGCTCAAGAGCGAACGTGATGTTGCGGGTGCTCCGCCGCCTGCGCCTGCCGGATCGCTGGGTTTGGCGTGATGGATTATAGAGTTCTGAAAAAGTCATCGGTTCGCTTCCCCCCATTGTACACAACTTCCTTTTGTAAACCCCCCCTGATTGTAACGGTGTTTAGATATGTCTCTCAAGGCTCTTGGTTTCGAGAAATGGATCACCCTGATTGTAGATTGTTCGAAGAAGTGGAGTGTAGCGATTCAAGTGTGACGAAGGGTTTGTTGCTGCACCGGTCTTGCCTCTGCTCAACCTGCAAACGACGCACACACGGTCATGAGAACAAAGCCTCTCTTTACTGTCATGGTCGATATTCGATTCCTCCACAGGCCTCTCCTCTCCACCTTGCGCGTGCAAGCTGTGTTACGCAAGCTCGCCGCGATCAACACTGAACCCAGCCTTCCTATCCACCGAAGCCAAGAACCACCCCACGCCGGTCCAGAACTGCTTCTGCACCTCGCTGCCCGTCCAGAAGGGGCACAGCGACGTGTGATCCAGATTGTCGATCTCGAACGTGTACCACTGGTTGTCGCGCGGCTCGAGCAGCTCGTGCATCGCTGCGCCCTTCCCTACCCCTGCCTCTGCTTCGTCCTGCTGCTGCTGCTGCGTGTGCTCGACGTCGCCGATATCCTCTCGTGTCACGTCGTAGTCGGTGGCTGGTGTGAAGTCGGGGAGGAACGAGCGCAGCTCCTCGTCGCTCGGCGTGACGAGCGGCGGATCGTTTGAGTGCAGCGCACGCAGCGAAGTCAGGTACGCGATCTTGGCTGCGGAACGTGCCGTGCCGAGCATCGTGCGGTCCGCACCCCTGGTCGAGTGCGTCGCTGGTGCCGGCAGCGACAGCTTCGAACCCGCCATCGAGTGCTCATCCTTCTCGCCACTCTGCTCGTCGTGCACGTCGACCAGTGTCGCTGTCTCGGACTCGGGCGACTGCGGAGTGTGTCCAGCAGGGCTGAACATCGCTGTCGATTGCATTTTGAACTCGGTCGACTGGGGTCGATGGCGACGTTTACCAAACGGCAAAGAGGCAGGCATGCCGGTGTAATGCCGACACTGATCCGGGTGGCAGTCGAACGGATGGAACTGCGAGGCTAGCGGTACGACGCCGTCGTTGGCCCACCACGTCGCGGGTAGCGTCGCTAGCGCTGCTGTACTCGACTGATCAGTTTTACCTTTCTCCCCCATCGGCATGGGCGTCGAAGAAGGGCAAATCCAAAAACGCCGCAATGTGCACGAGCTTGCTCAGCATATCTCCAAAGCTAAACATGCGCACCTTGGGATACGGCAGCGGTTCGGATCCCAAACTGTACACCAGCGGCGTACCGCGGAACGGCGAGCTATCGTTCCGTCAGAGGGATGGCAGGGCAGCGGATGCAACCACGTCTGAGCGAGTATATCAGCGTGGCAGAGGGAAATCTTGCTGCGACCACCGTCTACGGCATGCCTCTAACGGGAGTTGTGAGATGACGATGATAGCCATCAACTAAGCTTCCTCATCTCATTTCGCTCGATAGCACCAGTCAACATCGACACTGAAACTTTCGAAGTTTGCTCCACCCCCACCAGTCCACCCAGTGGGGTGACAGTATGCGCACTTGTCAGGATGCATTGCCGCGGAATTGTGAACACGGCTGCTTGCTCGCTTGCAGCGGCGAATCTCATACACCGACAGGCGCCGGCGACACTTTTGAAGCGCCGCAGCGAGGAGAGCAGGCAGATACTGTAGGGGAGGCAGGCATTACGGAAGACAGAAATGGGCTGATCCGTGGACGTCCAGTAGAGCAGCAGAGAGCGTGGGCCGATGTGGATGACAGATCGAGAGCCGAAGATCAGCAGAGATGCCGACGGCAGCCCCTTACAACCATAATTGACAAACAACGCTGGGATAGATGTACAGCTTAGAGCGAAGATCAAACATCTGCGGCCATAGAACCTTGAAAGCACCGCATCCCGTCCGATCTGCGAAGTTAAGCAAGGTATCGCCTAGTCAGTACTGCGGTGGGGGACCACGCGGGAATCCTAGGTGCTGCAGTTGTTTTTGCCTTTTTGCTTTTGGCACCTTGCTCTGCTCTTCCTACTCCTGATCATCCTCTTTTGCAACATCGCAGACTGAGTATGATCCTCGAAACACATTGATTTCCATCAAAAGAATAATTCCACCTAGTATCAAGAAATGTCCCTACCACCGCCTCCCTCCGACGTCCGGCCGCTGGTTAGAGAACCAGCGAGGTGGAAAAAAAAAAAAAAGCGCCGCTAGGTTCAAAGTTGCGCAGGAAGCAGCAGGCCCGAATAGGAAGACGCAGACTCGAAACAAGGATGCTTGTCAGCGGTCTTGCCTCGAAATCGGCGCTCTCCCAGGTGGGGGGTTGATCTTGGTCCCAGCGAGCGCCACGACAGCCCATTGGAAAAGGCAGCGGGTGACTCTATAAGCCAGGACCGTGAGGTGGTTCAGCACACACGGGCGGGGATGGGAGGGGGAGAGGGAAGAGAGGAGGGATAGAAGGGTGAAGGTGCGGAACAGCACAGCCTGGACGGCACACTCTGCGAAAAACGGTCGAGCGTTGATGGATGTGGTTCTGCTGCGGAACCGTCGTTGTTGTTGTTTTGCATTGCGTACGGATACAGCCGAGCAGAGTTGTGAGAGTAATGTCGATCGCGAGGGTATCATGGTTGTCGAGGGGTATCTTTGCGCAGTCGCACATATTCAATCGTCTTCCTTGTGCCGAGGCGGTCCACATGGCTGCAACATCTTTTCGGTCAGCTCAAACTTGACGCGAGCCTTGCACTCTCCATCAGCCAGAGCCTGGTACGAGAGCAGAGGCGGATGCCCGACGATCGAAGAGCTCGTGTCGCGCAGCTGATGCGTGATCCACTCGCTGTTTGGTGTGCAAAGTGAGAGAACAGTAAGTAAACCGCAGGCGTACATTGAGGTGAGGTTCCGATGCCGCAGCAAAGAACTTACTACTTCTCCGTGTCGGCATTGATGGTGCCGGTGTATCTGCTGTGCAGGTGCTCCAGCTGCGAAGCTGCCGTGTATCGTAGGTCTGACATCCAAGGCAACTGTCGACCGACCAACCAAAGGATGGATGATGTGGTAGCAGTTCAAGATAGGATTCGTCGGTCGACTTTTTCTTCTTCCAGAGTCTTGCGTGTGATCAGCGCCCAATTTTTGGTTCTCATCTGCTTTGTCAGCAGTATGTAATTCAAGAAAAAACCGCGGGTCGCGTCTTTGGCTGCTGCCGTATGCGCTCCAGCCCCTGAGACTAAGAAATTTCAGCGTGGCAGAGACGCCCGCTTTGCGGCAGATTGACTCTGTCGAGTGCTGGCTGGCAAGCTGAGTGTGCTTTTTTGGATTTCAAGCTCGGTGAAATTTGACAGGTGCGAGCTGCATCTCGGCCATCACTGCCGAGCCACATTTTCGGTTGTGGCAGATCGACGGCACTTTGCCACTCTTCCACTCTTTGACAGCTTTAGCTTGCTCGCTCAAGTTGGCAGCATGGGCTTGCGTCGCTCTCCTCCATTCCGAGTGTTCGCAAAGCTTGGCTCTGTCTCGCAGTATGGCAGGCAGCTCTTTGTCCGACTCAGGGTCCTACATGAAATCCCGATCGACATTGCTTTGGTGTTGGTCTCGCTGTCCCTCGACGCAATGCCTCGGGTGAGCATGCCTCTCTGCAGCTCACCCTGTGGCGGCGGCTGCTGCTCTCGGTTTCGCTGACCGGTTTACACTCAGGCCGCACCATGGAGACGTGCTTGGTACCGTACAGTAGCCCGTTTCAGACCACGCAGCTCATCGTGATGCACCTCGTCCTCTCTTTCGCGATCGACCGCTTCTCGAGTCTCGCATCTGTCCTTCCGGTGCAAAAGGCTCGGATATCCTGCAGATCCCCATCAGCTTGACCTCGACTCGCTGGTGTCGGAGCACATGACTGCAACGATCTTCATTGCAGCTTCATCTTTTGCCGACCTCCGCGCTTTCCAGAGTTGGCGAGCTCGCTGGTGTCGATTGCTCACTATCCCTCTTCGTCATCACCACCACCATTCTTCTCCATCCTTCACCTCCTCACCGTTGCGCTTGATCACGTCGACGTCCTGCTCAGCTCTTTTCAGAGCACCAGCTCAGCACCACCTCCACTCGACCTTCACCATCTTCGCCGACAGCGAGCGACGCGCCAAGCCTCCTGCTAAGGTCGCGCGTAAGCCAGCATGTCGAGCACAGGCGCAGCAGCAGCAGCAGCAGCAGCAGCTGCCGCCGGTGGCAGCAATGGCCTCTCAACGCTGTCCACTTCGCTCCTCGCCGCCGCGTGCACTGCAATCGTTGCCGCCGCCATCTTTGTCGCTGTGGCGCTTCGACGATACCTGCGCGCCAAGAAGCGCAAATCTCTCATGATTGCTGCTTCGCCAGCTCCATCTTCCGCCGCCGCCATCTATGCTCAGCACGTCAAGGCCAAATCGATATCCACCGAGGACATTGGCGAGCCGCATCTCAGCTACGCGCCGGAGCGCGCGCACAACGCACAGCACGATCTGGCCAAGATGTCGTTCGCACAAAAGACGGCTTTGTCCATGCGACAGCAGAACTTCTTTCCGACGCGGCCGTTCCCTTCGCCCAAGTTTCCTAAGGCTGCGCTGCTGTCGCCGAGATTGCAGCCTCCGGTCCCGGCGGAATCGCCTGTTCCAAGGACGCCTCGCACGCCCAAGTCGCCAGGGTTGACCGAGCTCGCGATGTCGCCAGGTCCTAGTATTCTGCTCAAGCCTTTGGTGTATGGAAAGTCTCCTAGGATCCCATCGCCGTCGCCATCGCCCTCCAATGCAAGCGCTATGGACAAGAAGAAGTCGTTACCGGAACAGAACAAGAAGCTCACACGCAGCGCCGTGCCATCCTTGTTGCTTCGCAGCCTCGGCGTCCTGCCCGATCTCACACCCAGCTCTTCCACCACCAACAAAGCATCTCTGCAAGAAGAGAAAGAGACGCTGACAGACGCGCAGATCCCGACCAGCGACGACGCAAAGCATGCCGAAGAGCCTTCCTTGACGCCCATCCTCGACCTCGGCATCGACTTTGGAAACGACAAGTCGTTCGAGCAGTCTCTTCAACTTCGAGGCGACTTTTCCTTCGACCAGCCAAATGCTCCAAATGCTTTGGGTCTCGGGTCTTCGGCTCCAGCTCAGAAGCCTGCACCAGCACAAAGCACGCAGATGACCGCTGGCATGCAGAGCCTCATCGAGGCCTTGTCGCCCGCTCAGCCCGAAACCGCCACGCTTCCGGCGTTCAAGACGAGTCCTGCTGCCAAATCAACCGCTTTGCCACCCTCCTCCTCCTCGTCGACGCGTTCGCCGCTGCCAACACCACCGCCGTCCGCGGGCTTGCCTCCTGCTCCCACGAGTGCACCCATGCACAAGCTACCCTCCAACGGCTCGCTCCAGAGCAAGTCGAGCCGCACTACCGCAGCAAGTGCAGCGACGTCCGAACCCGACTCGTTCCACAGCGCAACCGGATCCATCGGTCAGATCTGCATCGACATGCCGCCCATCGACGCTGCACCTTCTCCGCTTCTTGGCTCGCACGGCGAAGAATCGTCATACCGCCCCTTGAGCCTCGGTTTGGGTCCGGCAAAGAGCCCGTCGCAGGGCACATTCACCAACATCCTCAACGGCCTGCGCAAGGTGCCCTCGCGCAGTCACGATGTCGACCTCGAAGCGGGCAATTCGTCTATTGACGAGTCTATGACGAGCCGATCGTGCTCGAGCGATGCCATGTCGTACAGCTCCTCGCAGACCAGTGTTGATCTTGAGGCGAATACGAGCATCGGCAAGGCCAACGTCGTGCCTGCTGCTTCTGTGCCGCCTCTTGCGCCTATGCCCGTCGCTCTCAAGATGGCTGCAGACAAGACGCCAAAGGCCAACGCATCGGCTGTGTTTGGGGATGAATCGGCTGTCGTTGACGAGGAGGAAGCAGTGGCTCCCGGTCTGATGCGCAAGAGGGCGTCGACGCTGGGAGCGCTCGACCGACCCAAGCTCACCATGCCGGATCTCATGCATCCGCGCGCTGCGCCCTTGCCGCCAGGTGTCTCTGCGAAATTGGCGAGCCCGAGCATCAACATCGACCCGGCCGAAGTCAACCGTGCCAGTCTGATGAACTTCAAGGCCAAGTCGAGCGATCACCTCCCTCTCACGGGCAGCGCAAAGGGCGCAGCTATGAACTTCATGAGTCAGTACCACCGCACGCTCATCCCGGACCCGCCCATGGACGGCGCGCACCTTTCTCCTGGTCTCGGCGCCGACAGCCCGATCCTGGCGCAGTTGAGCCCTAAGCTTCGTGGGACATCGCCTAGCGCTAGTCCTAAGCCGGGCTTTGCAGAGAGTCTCAAGGCGAGGCTGAGCCTGTCGCGCAAGTCGCTGACCAGCTCGCCCGGTCTGGCGTCCAAGAACAGCACGCCGCGTCTGAGCACGATCAACCAGTTCCCCAAACCCAACGGCGAGAGCTTCCAGGGTCTTGCGGAAGGTGCCACTGATGCTGCTGCTGCTGCCGATGCGACGCCAAAGCTTAGCTCGAGCAAGTCACCCGCACGACCTGCGACCAGCCCGCTCGTGGGGCAGCAAGCCAAAGAAGTCGGACTCGGCTTCAGCCCCGCCATCCTCTTCAACGGACAAGAGATCGAGCCCACCAAGCCCCTGCGCTTCAAAAAGCCGTCTTCGGCCGGTGGGCGTCTGGCAGCGTCGTCGCCGCAGTCGATCTACTCTGCCGCGTCGCCGTCGCCCCTGCTGCTAACGGGTCAGTGGGGCACCGTGCCCAGTGGCAAGGGCGACTTCTCCCCCCTCCTCGCAAGCGGCGACGCGAGCCCGTCCGGCGAGCAGATCGAGTTCGGCGTCGCCACGCCCCCCAGCCTATGCGACACGCCTGCTGCTCCCGCACTCAAGCTGCACGACTTGCCTGCGAGCAGCGCCCCTGCTACAAGCCCAGAACTCGGCGAGGCCACTCCACGACCCACGTCGAGCTCCGACGCCGGCGCGCTCGCCGACGAGGAAGCAGAGATGGAACACCTCTCGTACCGCGACAGCATGCTCAGCGTCGCCGCGTCCACGATCAGCATCATGAGCAACAGCACGTGCACGTCCGACGCCGTGGGTGACGATCTCGACCACGCCGCTGACCGCCGGACGAAGCTGCTGGCGAGCGTGCAGCAGAACCTGGCGAAGGCGAAGGCGAAGGATGCGAAGAGGGACAGTCAGGCGGCGCAGAGGTTCCGGAGGTCGCACATGTCGCAGACGTCGTCGCTGCGGAATATCCCGGAGGAGGTGTCTGGTGGAGTGCAGACGATGGGGTTGGGGCTGTTTGAGAGCGAGGAGGAGGAGGAGGAGGAGGAGGAGGATAGGGAGACGCTTGAGGACAGTCCTGCTGCGAGGGCGTATGAGCGTAAGAAGCCGGACCAGCTGGTGCTGATGCCGTTGCACGACGGACGACTCGCTGGACCGCTCACGCCTCCGCTGACGCCCGTCGACGCAAGTGCGGCGCTGAAAGAGTCGCGACATGCAACGACGCCGTCGACGAGCTCTGCCTCCTCATTTGCTTCGTCGGTAGCATCTCTCCGGATGCGACCGTCGCGCGGCCGCCTCGCACCCATCGATACGGGCGCAGCCAACCGCCTCTCTCCCTACCCCGAGCCGCGCGATGGCGCCACCTCACCCTCATCACTCAAGCTCCGCCCTTTGAGCTTAGCCGCGAGCCTGCACTCCGCCGACGGCAGCCCGATGAAGCGCTTCGAGCGCCCCGCGTTCTCGCCCGCGCTCTCCGCTCACATCGCCAGCCCGTCCCCCGCCCACCTTGTCTCCCCGAACGACCGCTCGTCGCGCTTCAACGACGAAGGACGCAGCCTGCGCAGCACACCCTACCGCCAAGGCGGCGTGCTGCCGACGATCAGCTCCAAGGGCGCGCTCGAAACGGGCCGCGCTGGACACGTAGAGCAGCAGCAGCCGTCGCTGACGCACTCGGACAGCACGGCGTCCGTCGGCTCGATGGCGTCGTCGCTCGGGTCGTTGAGCAGGATGCACAACTTCCCCAGCCCTGTCAAGGCGGGCTTTGCGTATGGTGGGTTGGGAAGGGCGATGGGCATGCGGCAGGCGATGGGGTCGAGGGGAAGTGTGGCGTCGGATGCGCTGGAGCTGGCGAGCGAGGGGAGCGTGCAGAGCTTTGCTAGTACGGTGGGTGGGCGGCTGGGGTATAAGACCAGCGATCTGTCCGTTGGTGGCATGTGATCGGCTCGACTTCCAAACACCTTGATTTACTTTCTTCTAACGAGCATCTACAGCGCATAAGCCGTAGCGCCATCCGTCTCATACACTTTCCCTTCACACTCTACTCTCGCTCCAAAGCGAAGCCGAACCGGAGCGCAACGAGGACATCGCCAGGAATTCGTCACGACGACACTCACATCGGGATCTGTCTCTTCTTGCGTCCATCGGCTCGCGCTACTTTCTCTCTCTCTCTCTCTCTCCCACACACTGTCTTTGTATCGTTCTCGGACTCTTTCCCCCCTAGCCTCTCTTTTTCCTGTGTCGCTTCGCGGGACAAAAGATCGCAGGCATTGTGTATCACATTCGCTCATGGTTCTCGTTGTCTTTCCACACTGTATCATACATGCTGCTGTTCAAGCGCGCAAAGGAAGTTGCTTCTCTTGTTATCGGGTAGGCTGTGCATGTGACAGACAGCTTGGTGTTTTGCGGCGCTTTAGAGTGAGGAGCGAGGAGGAGGACGAGCGAGCTGTCCAGGAGCGCAAATTTCAAATTTGTTAGAGTCGCGGTAACCTCACAAAATGTTTCAGGCAGCGACTGTAGCACGTGACTGAGAGAGACTTCGGCCGAGGCATCCTCACACGACGAAGAATTTTCGTCAATTTGACTGCTCTGCCGCTCCATCGTCGCCACTGTGCCTGTCTGCTGCCCTCTTGCTCGAAATTCGACCTTGACGCTGCATCTCTGCAAAGCACGAATCCGAATTCCCAGTCTTCTCGCCTCACAGAATCAGAGATCGCCATCTGCAAGCCCGAAATTTCGACTCAGGCAGCTCAGCAGTCTCCGTTCAGCAACGAGGGTCAGTGAGAGCAGACCGTCTACTCGCCATCACCGTTTCATCAACTTCACCATCAAGACATCCACCCTCTTCTTCACCTTACCTCCCCCTCCGAAACTTCGTCAAAATGGTAGGTGTCATCTACGACGAGACTACACGACAGCGACGGAGTGCAGCAGCATGCGACACGCGACGAAGGTTCAGACAGTTTGAGGAGAGGAGGAGTGACGACAGCAATGCCTCCGGCCACGCATTCAATCGGCACGACAGACATGCAGTGGGGTATCGTGTAATCGACGGTGGCGCAGTACGACGTTGTGCTGTCTTGATGGGGTTGTTGTGACGACAATGGGATGTAGTGACGAGGTACATCTGGATAATCAGCAGTGACCGACGAGAGGTTGGACGTCGTAGGAGTTGGGTGGCAGCGACGATGAAGGCATGATATCCTCGACGACTCTCCAGGATTCTTGCAAAGGAAGCGATGCAGATGGATCGCAGTAACTCTTGTGACCATGCTCGACGTTCAACCCACCAGGGTCTCAACACACAAACACAGCAGTCGCGATCTCTAGAGGCAACAACCAATCTCCTTCCACCACTTGCAGTCGCTTCTAACACAACATGACTTCGCACAGTCTGCACCGCTGCTCTCGACATTGATACCGTGCCTATCCAGGTGCGGCGACAAGCTGCAGAAATAACATCGGTCGCCACGACGTCAGAACATGGTACACCACCACCGCACCTACATCTCGATGGCCGCTCCAGTCGGAGTCATCGCATACCGCATCGCCTCCAGCAACCATCTATACAGCATGGGCTCTGCACAACGACTTTCCATCTCGATTGATCCTCAATCGACATCGACTCCGCATGCTGCTGCTACTTTTTTTTTTTTTCGCCCATCGTCTTCGTCACTTGCATCTTCTCTCAGCTCGTCCTCATACTCACCATTTCCCCGCCCCCCTCCCATCCGTACTTCGCAAATTCACAGGTTGTCAAGACGTTCGAGCTTCAGTCGAAGTCCAAGGCGGACCTTACCAAGCAGCTCGAGGAGCTCAAGACGGAGCTGCTCAACCTGCGCGTGCAGAAGGTCGCCGGCGGCTCGTCGAGCAAGATCCTGCGCATCAACTCGCTGCGCAAGGACATTGCGCGTGTGCTGACTGTGATGAACCAGAAGCAGCGCGCCAACCTGCGCGAGTTCTACAAGGGCAAGAAGCACCTGCCCCTCGACCTGCGTGCCAAGAAGACGCGTGCTATCCGCCGCAAGCTCAACCAGGTAGGTTTTTACGGCGACAGCAGAGTGAATGTGGCAGGCGGAGGAAGAGGAACGGTGGGAGGGTGGACGTTGGATGGTGTTGCGACGTTGGATGCGTGGTGTCAGAGGGTGTTTGCAGTAGAACTTCGATGGCATTTGGTGGTCCGGAGTCGAGCGATGGAGGGACGCCGGGCATCAGCAGTGTCGTTGGCCTCACAGTGCTGGATGTTGGACGCGGACGCAAGCTGGACGCCAGATGCTTCTCTCGATGAGGATGTCATGACGGCGGGATAAGGATGAATTCCGCACATACGGTTCGAAGAAGTCCCTCGCCCGCATTGCATCTCTACGCATCAACGCGGCATCAGAACTCGCAACCCACGACGACAACCACATCCATCACCTCACCTCGGAACTCCACCCCGCACACTCTCTGCTTTTCCCTACCATCACACGACCATTCCCACTGACACATCTTCCCTCCCTCCCTTTTACTCAACAACAGCACGAGCGCACCCGCATCACCGAGCGCCAGCACAAGCGCGAGATCCACTTTGCCAAGCGCAAGTACGTTCTCAAGGCATAAACGTCTCGCTTGCCCCATCTCCCACCATCATGCATCTTTAAGCTATGTAGCCTGAGCTAAGGCGGCATAGCGTGTTACACTAGCCTCTTCCTTCGCGTGGACGTGATATGCGTTCATGGTTATCGCCATCATACACAAACACACACACCAAAAATGCAACCATGCAATGTGCACGTTGATCTTCCTTTGATGTTCTGGCGTGGTGTGGTTTGGGAGATTGGGTGAATTTGGGATGACGTGTGTGTAGGGTTGGTTGCTTGTCGTCTTTGTGGTCGCGGATGTGAGTGTGAGACTGCGTGGAGGCGGATGTGAGGCGGTCGGGGAGAGAGAGAGAGAGCGCAGGGGTCGGTTGGGTGTTGCGTCGAAGCTTGTTTGACGCACTAGAAGTGCGCCCTTGTGTGCACATGAGCAGGGGCACGAGTCTGATTCGATTCACAAGAAGATCTCGAACTGTCATTGCAAGCCCAGCATCCTAATCGGCGACATGGTCCGACCATGTGCTCACTCGACAGTCACCGATTGTGTGACGAAACGTTCGTTTGGCGCCACAAAAGCAGCTCAGGCTCAAGATCGAACAGCACCAACGTCATCGGCACCCTCCCAAATCGCACACTACGTCGACACCGTTCTGCGCGCCATCCTCCATCGCTTTTCCCGATCTCACCGCCGGACTGTGCCCACAACTCAGCGCCGAAGCGACTCGCCAGACGGATGCGTTTGCAAGAGAAAGCGTTGATATTGCGTTGAGTACAGAGTGTAGGTCGCGCGTGTTCAAGCACCACCGCTGTTGTATGGAAAGAGAAATGGGGAAGGCAAGTGAGGGTCAGCCGGTGGTTCTGTCAAACGCAAGAGAGAGAGAGTGTGTGCTTGTCACTTACACGAGCTGCAGTCGACGTCGGACCGCACGAAGAACAGTCGCGGGGGAAGAGCGGGGGGGGGGGGGGGGGAAAGAGTAAGAAAAAGCCAGGTTCCGACGGGCTTTTAAAAGGTGTTGGGGGCTTAGAATGGGGGGGGT